>WNWK01006778.1:0-25000 GCA_009830355.1 Cherax destructor
AAATGAATTACGACAAAATGGTTTTCTGCTGAAGAAAACGCACAGCAACGATCTGTGTTGCAATAAATACAATAAATCATTTGCAATGTTATCTTTGTCTCTATAATACAATATTCATTCTTCGTTCTAATGATCTTGTCTATATTTCAAGTATTTTACATAATTTATTTGTGAATTACTGGTTTTATAGTGAAAAATAAAGAAATAACTATACTTTTTATAGTACTTTATCTCTTCAATATTAATGTTTATTAATGAAATATGAAATACATCATGTCTATCAGCATGTCATATACTACCCAGATTTCCTCTGGCTCTATGCTTAAGCAGCTTTAAATTGGTGATAAATAAGAATAAATACTGTAGGAGAGTGAATTAAAATGGTCTACCCGATATACCCTCAGGCTGAATTTGAGTAAAATATAAACACACCGTTTAATTGTCAATATGTTCACCGTATATAAACAGTCACTTCTTTTAATGAGTTAAAGCGATAGTCATTCATATTGGGGTAAATGTTTGTAGTATTAATCATTACTGATATTTTGTAAATCTGCTGGAAATGGAATAATATTTTCAAAGATGGGGTCCATAAAGGTATTTACCTTGGAATCTAAAGGTTCCATCACATGATTCCACACAGATGAAGGATTGAATTATCTACAAATTATTGTGATATTTAATTCCTCTGTTTTTGGACAAATATCTAAAAAAATGGGTCTTGCTAACATTCCCAAAGTCTATGTGGCAACGTGAATCTTCAAGCAAATATCAGCAGATAGTTTACTCCACTCTTCTGTAACTTTTATTGCACACAAAGATTTACAAACATCAGTGTTGCATATTTTGCCCCGAAGTTTCATTACACTGTTTTGAGTTATACAATAATTTAGCATTTCCAATTATTTTTCGTTTCGACACGAGTATGTGGAAACCAATTAATTTCTTAAAGGTTTAAGTGAGAATTCCTAGTTATCTTTCTTTAGAGAGAAAAATATTCAGTGCTTTGAATCTGTCTTTGAATGATTTATTTCTTAGGTATGATAAGAGTTTTGTAGCGTTTATTTTTTACCCTCTCCAGTGTATCTTCGTCTTTCATGCAATTTTTTAAATGCAATTTGGAGATAAAACCTGGACGATATATCCATGATTCAGTGTTACACGTGTATTATAGAGTCAATATAATACCTAGTGTTTAGTACTCGAAGTTTCTAGCTATGAAACTCTAGTAATTTGTTAGGCTGGCTGCTCTTAGATGAGCACTGTTTGCTACTTTCACTTTCTGGTTATCCTAGAGTCCTCTCCCTTTTTTTTTTCCATTCTACATTTATATTTGAGATTGTTATATATGAGGTCCCTTACTTGTCTTCCTCCTCCCCAGCATCAGAACTAACTTATCTGCATCTCTGGGGATACTCAAACATTACACTTTAATGTTACCCTTTTTCCCAATTTTCATGATTCTCAAATTTATATATGTAAGTTGTTTTGAGGATTGGGAGAGCGAGAAGAATATAGAGAAGGAGATAAATGGAACAAAATACCGACACTTTGGTAAAAATGGAAAAATAAATAGAAATGCAGTTTAATGCGATTCTTTACTGACCACGTTTCGCCCACATAGTGGGCTTTATCAAGTCACATTACCCAAGTAGATATGTTTGTGACTTGATGAAGCCCACTGTGTGGGCGAAACGTAATCGTATTATACTGCTTTTGTGTCTATTTTTCCATAGAGAGGAAGGGAGGGATAGAGGGAAGGATATATGGAGATATGGGTATGAATAGGGAAAGTTATAGGGAGGGAGAAAAAGAGAGATGGAAGGTTATAGAGAGGGACAGCAAGAGAATACCACACGTCTCGTCTCTCAACATACATCTCTCACCTTCTACCGCAGTTCAGTAATACATCTCTCAACCGACACTACAATACAATAATACAACACCACACATCCCACCTATCATCATTCTTGCACAGAAATTTATTGAATAAAGATCACAAAGGATTTGAATATATTCAGAATAACAGCATATTTAAAAAATAATAAACACAAGAATAATATGGAAACATAAGATTGCATACAGCAGGTAAAACATTTAGGCATAGATAAGAGACACAGCACTCACCCGGCACGACAATAAAATAATGCAATTCCCTCCGCTCCTCCGCCTCTCACCATTCATCACACACCTGGCACCACAACACAATAACACATGAGGCCAGGTAATTGGAGGCATATATCAACTCACTTGATGAAAATTACGGCTTCAAGGATCTGTCTTTCTCCCTCTTGTTCGTCTTTATCTTGTAACAAAAGTTTGTATTACCTCAGGAAAATGAAATGGCAGAGTATTTTCCTGGGGAAATTGTTTGTGGCTATTGACTTAAAGAAGGCAATCTCTGGTGGCGTCGTTGTCTCGTTTGTTCGGGTTTTTAAGCAAAAAAATTGTATTACTGTGTATTGTGTGCAGGAGAGAGAGAGAGAGAGAGAGAGAGAGAGAGAGAGAGAGAGAGAGAGAGAGAGAGAGAGAGAGAGAATATGTCATACACCTTTTCCAAACTTCTTCACACATCTTTATTTTTCCTTTCCTTTTGAGAGTATTGATTAATTTTTATCAGCAACATATTCTAAATTATTACATCTTTGTACATTTCCTGGTATACTATTTGTTACTTCATTCCCAGGTCCGAACATTCTCTCATTCGTTCTTACCATTGCCCCATCATTAATTACCATTATGGCGCCTAGAGACCATAATAATTTGTGTTTTCTCAAAAGCAAATGTAACCTGCCATTGTTGTCCCCAGGCTGATATAGCTGTTAGCTAGTGATTGAGAGCAACTGGTATTTCCTCCCTTGGAAAAGAAAACGTCAGAGTACAGTCGTCTGTATAAGCATATGATTCTGGGGACACATTCCATTACAATGGCCCAAGTACACATCACCGACTGAGTGTCTTTTTGACTCTATCCCGTGGAGAACAATTCTTAGAGATCTACCTAAGTAGGCTTAATGCAGAGCCAAAGACTCTTGGTTCTTGAGGTTTCTGACAAGTCTCTGGTGCCACACTCGGTCGAAAGCGACAGCAATATCTAATGCTACTAAACAGCTAACCTTGGAGTCATCTAATGACTAATGCCACTCAGTGGAAAAGTTTAACAGTAAATCAGCAGCCATATTAACGATCAGAAGCCATATTAACGATCACTAAGAGTCGAATTATAGCGAAAAAGAGCGATAATTTGTTGTTAGATTACTGTCTCAAGAATCATGACAGTGATTGACAGGAGTGACACTGGTGTGTGGTAGCTAACTTCTGCTCTGTTCTTCGCTTTTGTGAACAGGTTCTTCATTCGCCTCCTTACACAGAACAAAAAGCCATTTATACTGTGCTAGGCAGTACTGATAGATGCGAGTTAAAGGAAATGCCAGCTGGCCTTCTCCTCCACTCAGCAGTCTTGGGCTCACCTTATCTGAGCACACAATACTTTTTATTTGTCCAATGATTTACGGAGAATATATCATCCTGTCCTATGTTAGCCTCTGTGGCTATCATAGGACGTTCTCCCTGAAGCTGTTTGAAAATTGTTTTCTCCTATCAACTCCTATATTTTATATTGATTTTATTTAAAGACAAAATACATTCACAAAAATATAATAGGGAGTAGAACACACACACACACACACACACACACACACACACACAAACACAGGGGCAAAGTGCAAGGAGGCAGAGGAACGGTTTATACCCAGAGGAAAAAGATTAAACGGGAAGGCCAGAAAGAGCCCCTGGTTTACCCAAAGGTGCAGGGAGGCAAAGACTCAGAGTGTCAGAGAATGGAAAAGGTACAGAAGGCAAAGAACCCAATTAAACAAAGAGAGTAGTAGAAGAGCTAGAAACGAGTATGCACAGGTACGGAGGGAGGCCCAGAAACAGTACGAAAACGACATAGCATCGAAAGTTAAGTCCGACCCGAAGCTCATGTACAGTCACATCAGAAGGAAGACAACAGTTAAAGACCAGGTGATAAGGCTGAGGAGAGAAGATGGGGAACTCACAAGCAATGATCAAGATTTATGTGAGGAGCTCAACTTGAGGTTTAAGGAAATATTCACAGTGGAGGAAGGAAGGAAGCTGGGTAGACAGGATGGGGTGCATCACCAACAAGGGATGTATCAAGTGCTAGAGGGCATACACACAACTGAGGATGAGGTGAAGCAGTTACTCAGTGACCTTGATACCTCAAAGGCGATGGGTCCGGACAATATCTCCCCGTGGGTTCTTCGGGAAGGAGCTGAGGTACTGAGTGTGCCACTTACCATAATATTCAACACATCCCTTGAAAATGGGCAGATACCTGAGGTATGGAAGAAGGCCAATGTAGTCCCCATCTTTAAAAAAGGAGACAGAAAAGAGGCACTAAACTATAGACCGGTGTCACTTACATGTATAGTGTGCAAAGTCCTGGAGAAAATCATCAGGAAAAGAATGGTGGAGCACGTCGAGCTGAACAGGATAATAAACACCAGACAGCACAGATTCCGGGAAGGCAAATCCTGTGTAACAAACCTCCTAGAGTTCTATGATAAAGTAACAGAGTTAAGGCAAGAGAGAGAAGGGTGGGTTGATTGCATTTTCCTGGACTGCAGGAAGGCCTTCAACACAGTTCCTCACATGAGATTAGTAAAGAAGTTGGAAGAACAAGCATGTATAACAGGAAGGGCACTGGAATGGATCAGGGAATACCTCACAGGGAGGCAACAACGGGTCATGGTGCGTGATGAGGTATCACAGTGGGCGCCTGTGACGAGCGGCGTACCGCAGGGGTCAGTCCTAGGACCAGTGTTATTCTTGGTATATGTAAACGACATGACGGATGGGATAGACTCAGAAGTGTCTCTGTTCGCAGATGATGTGAAATTAATGAGGAGAATCACATCGGAAGAGGACCAAGCAGGACTTCAAACAGACCTGAACAAGCTTGACATCTGGTCTAGCAACTGGCTACAAACCTCGGCAAAGGAGAAAGACCTTGGGGTGAGTATAATGCCAAGTACGTATCCGGAGGCACACATCAACCAGATAACTGCGGCAGCATATGGGCGACTGGCAAACCTAAGATTAGCGTTCCGTTACCTAAACAAGGAATCGTTCAAGACACTGTACACCGTGTACGTCAGGCCCATACTAGAATATGCATCACCAGTCTGGAACCCACACCTGGTCAAGCACGTAAAGAAACTAGAGAAAGTGCAAAGGTTTGCGACAAGGCTAGTTCCACAACTCAGGGGTCTGTCCTATGAAGAAAGGTTGAGGGAAATAGGATTAACAACACTGGAGGAAAGAAGGGTCAGAGGAGACATGATAACGACATACAAAATACTGCGGGGAATCGACAAGGTAGACAGGGACAGGATGTTCCAGAGAGGGAACACATAAACAAGGGGACACAACTGGAAGCTGAAGACTCAGATGAGTCAAAGGGATGTTAGGAAGCATTTCTTCAGCCATAGAGTAGTTAGGAAGTGGAATAGTCTAGCGAACGATATAGTGGAGGCGGGAACCATACATAGTTTTAAGACAAGGTATGGAGCAGGGAGAGCAGAGACCCAGTAGCGGACAGCGAAGAGGCGGGGCCAGGAGCTGAGTCTATATACGTATATACCATTTCCCACCGAGACAGGGTGGTCCACAAGGAAAAACGAAAGTTTCTCCTTTTACAGGAGAAGGGGTTACTAGCCCCTTGCTCCCGGCATTTTAGTCGCCTCTTACGACACACATGGCTTACGGAGGAAGAATTCATTTCCAGCAGGATCTGCAGGAGGTTACACTGGAATTCGACCACAACACCTCAAAGAGATGGTAAATCCAGTACTCGGCGCATCTGAATCAATTCTTCTCTCCAAGTTAACAACCTTCGTCAACAACTATCTGGCTGGATGAATTAACAACTTTCATCAACAACTGCATGGCTGGACGAATTTCAGAAGAAATTAAACATTTCATTTTTGGAGTCTCATTATGCGCTTTGAAGAAGAAGGATGGGAGAATGAGACCCATTGCTGTTGGTAACACTTCACTGTCTCGTTGCCAAAGCAGCAGTAAGAAACATTCGCCTAGAAGCTGCCAGTTTACTCCAGCACACCAGCTGGGCTTTGGGGTCTCTCAAGGCAGTGAAGCCGCAGCTCATGCAGCAAGGGACTACATAAGAGACTTACCAGAAGACAAGGCTGTAGTCAAACTTGACTTTAGAATGCCTTTATTATGGTGAAAAGAGATGTGATCTTGTCAGCCGTTCGGGATCGGGTCCCCAGTCATTTTTCCTTCATTTCAGCTGGCTACAGCAAACCCTGAAGTCTTTTGTTTGGCGAACTTGAAATTCCCTGATCAGAGGGTGTTCAGCAGGGTGAGCCACTCGCTCCACTTCTCTTCTGCTTGGCAGTAAGAGAACAAATTTCCAGCCTGAGCAGCGAGCTCAATATCTGGTACCTGGATGATGGCACTCTGGCAGGTACTGAAGAGTCTTTGCTAGAGGTCCTACAACTGGTGAAGACACAGGAAGAAGCCAAGAAATAGTCAGTGCTGTGCGAACAATCCTCCCTGAAGACTCTACTACCACTCCAGCCACGAGCAACCTCTTGGGAGCATTGCTGGGTCATTAGGCCATCGACACATTACTTAAGGACAAATTGAATGACCTGAAGAGAACGGAGGAGAGAATAAGGGATCTTGATGCCCATGACGTTCTGTATCTCTTCACAAGGTGTCTTACTCTGCCAAGACTCACTTACTTCCTGAGGTCTGCACCCTCAACGAATATGACTCAATCCTGAGATCAATCTTTAAGAAGGCACTGAATCTGTCACTGGAAGATCAGCACACCTATACCTCCCACTGCGACTGGGAGGTACTGGGGTACGCAAAGCAATGCAGGTAGCTTTACCTGCATTTCTGTTTTCGTGTTTGGCTTCCAGTGGACTAGTCAAGGAGATTGTCCTCGAACGCTTGAGAGGTGTGGTAGGAGCTCAAGACCCCAGGTTCTTTGAAGCAGCTGTGCGGTGGGGGGACCCTTGCTGACTGCTCCATTAGACCAAAAAGCACAAACAGTCCCACTGGGACAAACAGATCATGGAAAAAATCGCCATCACAATGGTCACCAACGCTTCAGGAAAAGACAAAGCTCGTCTATTAGCGGTGAAGGCACAGCATTCAGGTGATTTCCTTCTAGTTGTTCCCATTTCTTCTCTGGGCACTCGACTCGACCCACAGGCCATTCGGATTGGTGTTGCTTTTCGCCTAGTCACCCTCACACTCACCGAACACTGATGTATTTGCGGCAGGTCGACGGTTGATCAATTCGGACTTCATGGTCTTGTATATCACACATCAGAAGGAAAGAATGCTAGACATGAGGATGTCAACGACGTCATAAAGAGAAGCCTCGCCACAGTCCATTGCAGAGCTCAATGGGAACCCCAAGTACAGAGATCTGAAAGAGGTCAAAAGCGTCCTGATGGAGCCACTATGCTATCCTGGAAGGATGGTAAGCAGATTATCCGGGACTACACCTTTGATGCCACATTGGCAGACACCTAGTTCCCATACTCCTAAGCTATGTGGGGTGGAGCTGCAAGCTAAAAGGAGGCCCAGAAGACCCGCAAATATGAAGGCCTTTCCCCTTGCTATAAAATTATCCAAATAGGGTCAGAAACCCTTGGAGCATGGGGCAAGTGTGCTCTAAAGTTCCTCAAAGAGCTGGGTAAAAAATTCATGATAGAAACCAAGGATCACAGGGTGGCCAGCTTCCTCTTTCAGAGACTCAGTATTGCGATCCAGAGGGTAAATGCCAGCAGCATTCTGGGCACGTGGCCCACCGCCGGGGAGCTGGACGAAGTATTCGAGATGTAGCTCTGAGATGTTATCTATGTTGTTCTTCTCCCTATTAAATTTCTGTCAATGTATTGTGTCTTAAATAAAGTCTACATAGAATATGAAATATTCGGGGTGGTAGGAGAAGATAATATTCAAACAGCTTCAGGGAGAACCTTGAGTTTTTCCTGAAGTAAGTTTATTCTTTTCTCTGAGGATGAGGGTCCCTAGAACAGTTCCAGAGGTAGTACCTCCCTATCTGTGTGTGTGTATATGTATATATATGTATATATGTATATATATATATATATATATATATATATATATATATATATCACGCCTGCCGGCATGGAGGGAGGGAGCCACTTTGTGGTGCTCCATACATTTTGTGGGTAAACGAAGAACCAACATGTGTGGCAAGGGCCAGTTTAAGCAGACGTCATCGTGAGTATCCACTGGAGAGATTACAGAGTCGTGACAATCCTCTGCATCAGACCGTTGCTTCTGTATCAGTGAAAGTGCAGTGTGCATGTTGGGAGTAGTGGATGTAGTGTTGAGGGGACCCTGCCAGTGGAGGTGTGGGGAAGGTTTGTTTACCCTCTGTTCGGCCGGGGTAGGGGGATGGAGTGGTCGCTCAGGACTCGTCATTGGATGATGAACAGAAGAACACCTCGGTTCACAGTGAGAACACGGTGATTAGTGTGCCAAATGGCGAGGTTGTTTCCAAATAGAATGATAAGTGTATAACAATTAGCAAAAGTTAGTGATGTGCATCTTTAGTAAACAGATAGGGCCACTCCCACCGCCCACCATCCCTGGTCCCCTCCCCACATCCTGGTCTAGGCCTACTGACTTCCTGACCAAGGGTGTTGCCGTTTAGTGCTCCACCAATTACTCACACTCCCGCTCGCTACTGCCTGAAAGATGGCTGCCTTGGATCAACGTCTAGCGTGAGCTGGACGCCAAGGTATTGTCCAGTGTGATACGGTCGGTTAAGCACTGCATACCTTGTTACAAGGTTCGTAGGTTCGAGTCTCCTTCGGCCAGAGATCAGTGTTTGTTAACATTTCGCCTGTTCTTGTGAATTCTTAGCAATATATATATATATATATATATATATATATATATATATATATATATATATATATATATATATATATATATATGTGTGTGTGTGTGTGTGTGTGTGTGTGTGCAAACAGTCGCAGACAGGCAATCTCTTAGAAAGCCAGCAGCAGGAACTACACCGCACTGCGCTATTCTGAGAAAAACTTCCCCTCACTCCTTCAGTTGTAGCCTTGCAACATTACATAGCTCCTGATGACGCACTGAGAAGTATGAAAGTACTTGAGCTAAAGATTTCCACCCCCCGGTGGCTTGTCATGCATATATATATATATATATATATATATCAATCATTTACCACACTGAGGCAGGCCACGGTTTGACCCCACAACACATTGTCCCGCCTCAAGAGACAACACAATTTACATGTCAGTCTTTCTCTTTGTGATTGAAATCACCCACAACTAGCAACTTTGCCCTTCCCATATTGGCCCTCTTGCTTCCTCCCCTAGTGTATCCACCATTGCTCTGTTGCTCTGATCATACTCTTCTCTTGGCCTTTCTGTGGTGGGTTTTACAACACTACAATCACCACCTCGGGACTCCCAGTCTGAAGTGTTTCTACTATACAGTTCCTTACTTCCCATCTATTCTTTCCTTCAATCTCCACAAAATTTTCTCATTTTTGATGAGCAGTACAACTCCCTTCAAGATCTGATACCTAGATGGAAGGATCACATCTGTTATCATCCCCATGAGCATTGTTTCTGTGAGTGCTATTATGTCTGGGGATGCCTCCATGATTCTTTTGTGCCACTCCACTCTGCATTGGTTTACCTTACCTTTAGTTTCGTTTTCAATAGTGTGTTCTCTGTGGTTTGAGGGGATGGTTTAAGAGGCCGCTGTGAAGGTGAAGATTTTGATAAGGGGGTGGGGGCTGGGGGTGCAGAGTGTGGGTTGCTTGGGGTTAATTTGTTTCGTTTCGGTGGGGTAGTAGGGTTTGAAAGTGTTTTTGGGTGGTTCTGAGGGAGGTTTTGTTTGCTGGTCCTTAGTCTGGACTCAGCTACCTGTCTCGAAATCTGACTCTCTCTCCTGTCGCTTGCATCTCTGAATCTGCTCTCTCTCTGTTTATGTCATTCTTATCATGTTCTGTCATGGTCAAGGTACACTCGCTGGTAGTTTGATGAGCCCCTTAGTCCTAGTTTCTGCTGCAGGATTTTATTTCGCACTGTCTCTGACTTAAAAATCAATTTGACTGGACGATTTTTTTCTCTCGAGTATCCCCGTATTCTCTGAAAATTTATTAGCTGGATCATGTCTTCCTCTCCTCTTTGTTTCATATTTTCAATTCCTATTTTCTTTCCCTGTCGTCTTTCTTCTTATGTCATACCTTCGGCCTCCTAATGCCCATGAATAAAGACTGACCTCTACTTTTCTTCCTCCCTTAACATTTCTTGGATCTCTTGTTTCCCTGATAGCGCCTCTGCTATCAGTCCCCTCACTGTCTGCTGTCCCTATACCCATTGGCATGTTAATTTCACTCTTCGACTTTTCCTGGTGTGTGTGTGTGTGTTACTATAGTAATAACAATAATGTCTTTATTTACTACAAGTACATGTACATATTACTATATAGAAAGCCCATTGTTATGCAGAGTATAACGGCAAATTAGGTCAGCTTTGTCCCAGGATGCGACCCACACCAGTCGACTAACACCCAGGTACCCATTTAACTGATGGGTGAACATAGACAACCAGTGTAAGGAAACACGTCCGATGTTTCCACCCCTTCGCTGGGAATCGAACCCGAACCCTCACCGTGTGAAGCGAAAGCTTTCTTTTGTCACCAGGCCACGGGACACTGTGTGTGTGTGTGTGTGTGTGTGTGTGTGTGTGTGTGTGTGTGTGTGTGTGTGTGTGTGTGTGTGTGTGTTAATCGCACAAGTGTGTGCATTTCGTATGCACACGAAGCTGTGTGCCTGAGGGTGAGTGTGAACGTGTGTGATGTGTGCAGAGGTCAGTGTATATATTATGGAAGGTCGCTCACGAGACATTGTAACGGTTTAAGCTCTCTCTCACTCTATTCCTAATTAATACTTACTAAAAATTACTATGTGATTACATGCTGGTACACATGCGATCTTTCAACACAACCCTAGGTACACGCATCACTGCCCGTATGGTTGAAATTACGTCCTAATTGCTCGGTCCTAATGAGATATTAATTTGTCAGGGCTACTCCTACTTATCCCCTGGCACTCAGAGGTAGGGAGAGATGGATCCTTCCACATCCGGCTGGGAGAGACTATTAAAGACACCGTCCAAATTGGTTCCACATAGAGGTAAGTTAGCATGGCTGGCAGTCAAGGAGTAGCTGTTAAAATCATGGTGGAACCTCCTGATATATAATGACTGTGAACATCTTTCGTTAATCTTCTTGTTATACATTCCAGTCTTGTCACTGAACTGAGCTGTCAATATCGTAATATTCACACTACACTATGTTCAATTTTTTTCTTTTAACTTAGGTTTGTGGTTACTACCACATACTAACTGTATCCACAACTCACCTCTAGCACCACCAACTGCCTGAGGCTGAAGGCTCTTTGCTTTATTTTTTTTTTACTTTTTTTCAATGCACTACAACAAACACTATCCAGATATTCACACTTTTTTCTGTTTGGTGGTGACGACCTTGACCTGTTGCAAATAAATGCTTCTTTTGTGGTCGCTTCTGGCAATACCTGATGCCTGGCCTTGGTCCTGATGCCAGAAGCATCAGGACCAAGGTCAGGCAATTTGAAAGTGTCCAAGCAATTTGAAAGTGGCCAGGCAATTTGAAAGTAGCCAGGCAATTTGAAAGTGTCCAAGCAATTTGAAAGTGGCCAGGCAATTTGAAAGTGTCCAAGCAATTTGAAAGTGTCCAAGCAATTTGAAAGTAGCCAGGCAATTTGAAAGTGTCCAAGCAATTTGAAAGTGGCCAGGCAATTTGAAAGTGTCCAAGCAATTTGAAAGTAGCCAGGCAATTTGAAAGTGTCCAAGCAATTTGAAAGTGGCCAGGCAATTTGAAAGTGGCCAGGCAATTTGAAAGTGTCCAAGCAATTTGAAAGTGTCCAAGCAATTTGAAAGTAGCCAGGCAATTTGAAAGTGTCCAAGCAATTTGAAAGTGTCCAAGCAATTTGAAAGTGTCCAAGCAATTTGAAAGTGCCCAAGCAATTTGAAAGTGGCCAGGCAATTTGAAAGTGGCGGTCCTGATGCCTGAGGCATCAGGACCGCCACTTTCAAAATATAGTTTTTATACTTTTTAAACTCTTGTGGGGTTGTTTACTGACTGTCATGTACAATGACCTCTGACTAGTTCCTAGAATTGTGCGTGTGTGTTTACTCACCTAATTGTGGTTGTAGGGTTCGATTCACGTCTGCTGTGTGTGTGTACATGTGTGAATATGTGTATGTGCATCTGTGTGATAGTTACCATTTTGTCCTAGGCACATGTCGATTAGACACTAGAACTGTTGTATATATATGTGTGTGTATGTGTGTGTGTAAGGAAACACTTCGAAATGTTTCGGCCCCGCCGGGAATTGTGTGTGTGTACTCACCTATTTGTGGTTGCAGGGGTCGAGTCATAGCTCCTGGCCCCGCCTCTTCACTGATTGCTACTAGGTCCTCTCTCTCCCTGCTCCATGAGCTTTATCAAACCTAGTCTTAAAACTATGTATGGTTCCTGCCTCCACTATGTCGCTTTCTAAGCTATTCCACTTCCTGACAACTCTATGACTGAAGAAATACTTCCTAACATCCCTTTGACTCATAGGAGTCTTCAACTTCCAATTGTGACCCCTTGTTTCTGTGTCCCCTCTCTGGAACATCTTGTCTCTGTCCACCTTATCTATTCCTCGCAGTATTTTATATGTCGTTATCATGTCTCCCCTAACCCTCCTGTCCTCTAGTGTCGTCAGGCCGATTTCCCTTAACCTTTCTTCGTAGGACAATCCCCTTAGCTCTGGGACTAGTCTTGTTGCAAACCTTTGCACTTTCTCTAATTTCTTGACGTGCTTGACCAGGTGTGGGTTCCAAACTGGTGCTGCATACTCCAGTATGGGCCTGACGTATATGGTATACAGAGTCTTGAATGATTCCTTAGTGAGGTATTGGAACGCTATTCTTAGGTTTGCCAGCCGCCCGTATGCTGCAGCAGTTATCTGATTGATGTGTGCCTCAGGAGATGTGCTCGGTATTATACTCACCCCAAGATCTTTTTCTTTGAGTGAGGTTTGCAGTCTTTGGCCACCTAGACTATACTCTGTCTGCGGTCTTCTTTGCCCTTCCCCGATATTCATGACTTTACATTTGGCAGGGTTAAATTCAAGGAGCCAGTTACTGGACCAGGCTTGCAGCCTGTCCAGGTCTCTTTGTAGTCCTGCCTGATCCTCGACTGATTTGATTCTTCTCATTAACTTCACATAATCTGCAAACAGGGACACTTCTGAGTCTATCCCTTCCGTTATGTCATTCACATATACCAAAAACAGTACAGGTCCTAGGACTGACCCTTGTGGAACTCCACTCGTCACAGGTGCCCACTCTGACATCTCGTCACGTACCATGACTCTTTGTTGCCTCCCTGTCAGATATTCTCTGATCCATTGCAGTGCTTTTCCTGTTACGTGTGCCTGATCCTCTAGCTTTTGCATTAACCTCTTGTGAGGAACTGTGTCGAACGCCTTCTTGCAGTCCAAAAAAATGCAGTCTATCCACCCCTCTCTCTCGTGTCTTACTTCTGTTACCTTGTCATAAAACTCCAGTAGGTTTGTGACACAGGATTTTCCTTCCCTGAAACCGTGCTGGTTGTCGTTTATAAGCTTGTGTGTGTGTGTGTGTGTGTGTGTGTGTGTGTGTGTGTGTGTGCGTGTGTGTGACTTTTGCACACTTTACAATCAACTTGGACTGTTTCCTTTCCAGATAATCATGCTTCTCCGCCTTACCTTCCAAAAATGTTTTTAAGAAATATCCCTTTTTGTATCGTTTCTTTATTCTTCTCATTTTAAAGAATCTAAGATTTGGAACATACTTCTTTTTTTGCTCTCTTAACTTAAGGTTATGTCTTTACCCATGCTAGTATGGAAATAGAAATATACAATTGTTAGATTTTTAAAAAATAGAGATAACATAAAACATAAATGTAGTATTTAGTTTTGATCTGACTATATTTTAAACTACAAACCACGACCGTTTGATAGTTAATATTTCTGTGTACAATCATTACCTACCTGCATTGGATCGTACGTGGAGTCTACCTGCAGGTAGTTCCGAGGGTCAACCCCGCGACGGCACAGTCTTTGAACAGGCTGTTACTGCTTCCCACATGTAATCCACAGTACGAACCACAGCCCGGCTGATTGGTTACTGACTTTAGGTATCTGTCCGCTTCCCTTTTGAGGGCAGCCAGGAGTCTATTGGTAATTACCCTTATTCATGGTGGGAGGCTGTTCAACAGTTAAAGGCCCCGGCCACTTACTGTGTTTTCTCTTACTATACTCATGGCACCCCTACTTTTCATCGGGGGTATGTTGCACCGTCTGCTTAATATTTTGCTTTCCAAAGGAATGATTTCTAAAGAACAGAAAGGCACAATACCGTGACTGGAACAATACACAAATAACCCGCACATAGAACAGAGGAATTACGACGACGATTCGGTCCAACTTAAGCCATTTACAAAGTCACACTAATAGAAAATGAAGATAGAGCCAGTATATAAACTACTTCCACTACCTGCCTTACTCCTACTACTACTATTTCTACTACTACTTCCACTACCTGCCTTACTCCTACTACTACTATTAATACTACTACTTCCACTACCTGCCTTACCCCTACTACTACTATTTCTACTACTACTTCCACTACCTGCCTTACCACTACTACTACTATTTCTACTACTACTTCCACTACCTGCCTTACCACTACTACTACTATTTCTACTACTACTTCCACTACCTGCCTTACCACTACTACTACTCCCACCTCTCTTCTCCCGTCCCTGCCAGCTGGTCTATATATACTGGTTCCATCTCTCTTTTCTGTTAGTGTGACTTCGTAAATGGTCCAAGTCGGACCGAAACGTCGTTGTAAGCTCCTATCTTCTATGTCCGGGTTATCTGAGTGATTTCTATTTACATATTGGGAACCAGTCCTTCTAGGATTTGCCAGGTGTAGACTGTGATGGATCTCTCGCTTGCGTTCCAGGGAGCATAGGTCAAGAGAAACTTGACCTCAGATTTTTGCTTAGCAGATTACAATGGGCTTAGAGAACACCTATCATATGTGGACCGGGGTAATGAGTTATACAAGCTGCCCAAAGAAAATTTATTTTCCGTTTAAAGAAATGAGATCAAATAAAAATGATACGAAATGGATGAACAATAGGCTCAAACATCTTTAAGAAAAAAGGAAGGAATGTACAGGCGTATCAAAAGAGGTGAGGACCATCTCATGGATCATTATACTAATATTAAGAGGGAGGTTAAAATAGGGTTAAGAAAAGCTAAACGGGACTATGAAATTTAATTGGCAAATGATTCGAAAACAAACCCGAAATATTTTTCCTGGTAAATAGAACAAACTCTGGACAATTTACCGACAAGGAAAATGAAATGTGCTCGATATTTAATAATTATTTCCTCTCGGTTTTCTCACAAGAAGTCACTAACGATATCCCAGTAATTAATTTTTATAGTGGGCTTGAAGAAAATAAATTATGTAATATCGCAGTTACTAGGGTAATCAAACAAGTTGAACGATTAAAGCAAAATAATACCCCAAACCCTGATGAACTTTCAAATTAATTTATGACGTGTTAGACCTTATCACACTTTACTAAACTCTTGTGGGGTTGTTAACTGACTCTGTCAAGGGTTCTTAAGGAGTGCAAAATGGAACTTTGTGAATATTTAACTAACCTTTTTAACATAACTCTTCAAACAGGTTAAGAGTACGAGATGTGGAAGATGGCTAATGTTACTCCAATTTTTAAAGCAGGGGACAAGTCGTTACCGTTAAATTACCTCCCAATAAGCCTGACCTAAATTATTTGTAAGTAAATTACTGGAGTCAATTACAGCTGATATTATAAGAAGCCACCTTGATAAGTATAATTTGATCTACGATACACCACAAGACATTGAAAAGGCAATAAATGACATGCCCATGCAACTCCGTGTTCATCAAGAACTGCAAGAAGCCCGTCACGCGCCTTCAGCATTCTATGGAGAGGGATCATGGACACGGGGGTCATCCCACTCTCACTAAAAACAACAGACAGCCCCACTCTACGAAGGTGACAGTAAAGCAATTGCAAAGAACTACAGACCGATAGCACTAACATCCCATATCATAAAAGTCTTTGAAAGGGTTCTAAGAAGCAAGATCTCCAACCACCTAGATACCCATCAATTACGCAACCCAGGGCAACACAGGTTTAGAGCAGGTCGCTCCTGCCTGTCCCAGCTACTGGATCACTATGACAAGGTCTTGGATCCTATAGAGGATAAACAAAATGCAAATGTAGTATGACCACGGTGTAATAGCGCTCAAAATGCCTGATAGAGGAGTAACAGGAAAGGTTGGAAGATGGATCTATAACTTCCTAACATATCTTCCAATGTCATATCTGACATAAAAAGAGATGCAGGCCATAGCTCCGTGTCTTCCCTTGTGGATGATACCCGAATTGCCATGACAGTGACCTCCATCGAAGACACTGCAAGACTCTAAGCAGACATCAACCAAATCTTCAAATGGGCCACTCAAAACAAGAGGAAATGAGGAGAAATTTCAACTACTCAGATATGGACAACTTGAGAAAATTAAAGCTGTATCAGGGTATACAACAAATTCTAAAAATACAATAGAGAGAAAAATTAATGTGAAGGACCTGGGAGTGATAATATCAGAGGCCACAACAATGTATCTACCACATCTGCTAGAAAAATGATAGGATGGCTAATGAGAACCTTCAGTACTAGGGACGCCAAGCCCATGATGATTTCCTTCAAATCGTTTGTTCTCTCTAGGCTGGAATACTGCTGTACACTAACTGCCCCCGTCGAGGCTGGCGACATTGCAAACCTGGAGAGTGTACAAAGAACTTTCACGGCACACATAAATACGATAAAGCACCTAAATTACTGGGAACGGTTGAAATCCCTTGATTTGTATTCCCTGGAACGCATTCGAGAAAGATATATGATAATATACACTTGAACAATCTTAGAGAGATTAGTACCAAACTTGCACACAAAAATCCCTATGAAAGCAAAAGACTCGGCAGGAGATGCAACATTTCCCCAATGAAAAGCAGGGGTGCCACGAGTACACTGAGAGACAACTCAGTAAGTGTCCGGGGCCCAAGACTGTTCAACTGCCTCCCAGCATACATATGGGCTGCCTGAAGGCAGCCACCTAAAGTCAGTACCCGACCAGCCGGCTGTGGCTCGTACGTCAGTTTGTTTGCGGCCAGCAGTAACAGCCTGGTTGATCAGACCCTGATCCACCACGAGGTCTGGTCTTACACCGGGCCGCGGGGGCGTTGACCCCGAAACCCTCTCCAGGTATACTTTAGGAGGATGTAAACAAGCTCATATCATGGTCTGAAAAGTGGCAGATGCAATTCAGTGTAGAAAAATGCAAAGTCTTGAACCTCGGGAATGTAAATACCCATAGCACTTATACATTTAATAATACAGAATTTCGCATATAGAATGAGGAAAGGACATGGAAATTATGGTAAGCAGGAGCCTTAAGCCAAGACAGCAATGCCTAAGCGTACGTAATAAGGCAAACAGATTACTGGGATTTATATCGGGAAGTGTATGAAAGAGGAGTCCTGAGGTTGGTTTAGAAAGATACTTGAGCAAACTCTTGGACGTATTTATTAGACAACGTTTCGGTCCTGGGACCTTGACAGTATATAAAGGCAGAGAGAGGGTGTGATTGACACATGGTGACCTGAAGAATGCCATATTGTGATGAGGACGAGTAGTCATATGATCCCAGTCCTGTGATTCCTGTATAGTTAGGTAGGTGGTGCTTTGCCTGGTTCATTATCATGTATGCTAACGTTTTTGAAATTTTGTAGTTTCCAATATTATGGTCTATGGTATCGGTTACGGCGATTAGCGGGGCTTCTAGAGATCGTCAGCGTCTAAGGTCTTGTTCATCAAATTTCCCGTATAGTCCCGGTGGAGGATGCAGGCTGCCTGTATCCCCTACCAATTTGCCCTACACATTTCTTGGGACAATATCCACAGGTGATGGTGTAGACGCCCGCTGTGTTAATTAGAGGTTTGGGGTTACGTTTCATAGAGAGGTCTTTGATAGATAGTGTGTAAATGGTAGAAACATGTATGTTATTCTTAGCAAGTACCTGACAAGTATTCTTGGCAACATCACTACATGGGAGCACTATGAGCTACATAGACGGCTGTTCCATGGGGGATTTTTGAGGATATTTTGTGCCTTGAGTCTGCAATCCCTGATGAAGAAAGGTGGAAACTGGAGACATGTGAAGGCCTGTGTTATGAAGATGCATTCTTCTTCAAGGAAACAAGGGCTGCAGATGCAAAGAGCTCTCAAGAAGAAGCCAATAAGGACACCTCTTTTAGTGATGGTGTCTTGTGCTAATAAAAGTGTATAAGATCGTCCATGTTGGTAGGTTTTCAATACACTTTGAAGAGAAGTTTGTAACTGTCGGAAGACCTACACAGGAGGACGTCAAGAAAAGGAAGTTTTCTTGACAGGACAACATTGATCTTGTTGAGGAGGACCTGGATATTGAAACGTCTGAGATAGAAAACCAAGATATCGTAAATGTATCTTACCTAGGAAACGGTGTTGGGAAGAAGGGTGCTGAATTCCTCTGTCTCTAAGTTTTCCATAAATAGGTTAGCGAGCACAGCATTGAGCGATCCGCCCATTACCATCCCAAAACTTTGTTCGTAGCAGCTGTCCTGATGTTTGAAGAAGTTAAAATTAACGCAGAGATCCACTGACTGATGAAATCCAGAAGAGGTAATGGAAATTCGTAGTTATCAGTGAGCCTCTGTTTTTATTATTTATTGCAGCATCAGTAGGAACGTTGGTAAAGAGGGCTGTAACATCGAAGAAAGCCATACTTTTGTAAATGCGAGAGAGATAGTACCTGAGTGTTTATGGTGAACCTGGCTGATGGTGCCTAGGTGGCAAGGTGGCTGGCTAATGTGTGTGGTGCTTTCCCTATGCTAAGTGTCTTTCTCAACCAACTTGTCGGTATCTATTCCCAGTGGTGACTTGTACTCTCTGTGAATCTGTACTTTAACAGCAGCTTAAGGAGGAGCTGAGGATGGCAAAACTCGAGATACGATTGACGGAGGAAAACAAGAGAATTCATAGTACTCCTCCTGTTGTGAGTCCTCAGGTCAGAAGAGAAACCTGGACAGTGGCCTGACAGCTGGAACGAAGCTGAGGATCAAGAAGACGGATGGAGTGACCTAAACGACGAAGAACCAGGAGACTACTGTGGAAAGTTCGAACACATTTTCTGTGCTACCTGACGAATGTAGATTTTCTACTGGGAATGTCACAACGAGCACTAAGGAAACATTGGCAGACAAGTGTGAGTTGACGACCCTGGAAACCCCAGAGAAGACCATTCCAATGAAGGCCATCCCAACAAAGACCATCGAGAACGTCATGACAAACACCACCAGTTTTAGTTGGGGACAGTCAGATTAAGTTTAAGGATAGGGCTTTTTGTCTTAGAGATAGCAAGAGAAGGAAGAGGGTATGTTTTCCTGGGGCTGGGATGGAGGATATTGTTAGCCATCTAGACAACATCATGAGAGGCAATGGGAGCAATCCTATTATCTGTTGGCAGACTTAGGAGAGAGGACCTTATTAGCAAGTATATGACAGCAATAGAGATAGTTAGGAAGAAGGGTGGGAACCCTGTGATATGTGGCATTTTGCTAAGGAGAGGAGTTGGAAATGAATGGTTGTCCAGGCCAGTCAGTGTCAATTGCTGGCTGGACAAACACTGTAGGGAAAATGCAGTAACTTTCATAGACAACTGGGACCTCCTCTACAGCAGAAATGACATGTATGCCAAGGATGGGGTTCACTTAACTTGGCCCTGGCCAATGCAGTGGAGATAGCTGTTAGGACTTTAAACTAGAAATAGTTAATGGTATGGGTTTTTGTGTGAAAGCAATGAATTCTCAGTGTAGCGATAGTTTTAGTTTTAAGGAAACCAATTAGAGGCAGAATGAGGTTAAATTTTTGGTGAATATTGGAAAGCCAGTGGCACTAGGTAATAAGGACAGTAACAGGGATAGTGAAAGAACAGAAATGAGCAGGAAGAGAATAGAGAAGGGAGGGTTCCTAAATTTATATTATACCAATATTCGTAGTGCTAGAAGATGGGCGAGCTGAGATTATAATAATAATATAATAACTTTATTTCTACAGGTACATGTACAAGATATACAGGCCTAGCTGACATCAATGATATACCACTACATAGAAATCCGCTTGTTATGCAGAGCATTTCAGGCAAATTTGGTAAGTTTTGTCCCAGGATGCGACCCACACCAATCGACTAACAGCCAGGTACCCATTTTACTGATGGGGAACATAGACAACAGGTGTAAAGAAACACGTTAAATGTTTCTACCCTCGCCGGTAATCGAACCCGGACCCTCGCCGTGTGAAGCGAGAGTTTTAGCCACCAGGTCTCGTGGTATGGTAGCTAAAGCTCTCGCTTCGGGTAACATTGATGTATTTGCCATAACTGAGATGTAATTTATTATGAAAAAATCGGGACATGTCAGCTGAATGTCACATTCAGGGTTTTAAATTGTTCCAAGTAGATAGAAGTATGGGAAAGAGGGTTAGGGTGGCACTGTATGTCCGACATCGTTTAAATTGTTGCATAAAAACTGGTATAAAGTCTGAAATAACACATACTGCATATGTCTGGATAGAATTTTCAGATGGGTATGAAAAAAATTGATTTTTCGTGTGATATACCTTCCACCAAATTTGATAGGGACCGATGAAATTGTTAGGGCAACAAAGCACGGTAACATAGTAATTCCAGGGGACTTTAACTTTAGTCAGATTGATTGGAATTCCTTGACTGGGAATAGAGTCTAACAACTTTTTAGAGATAGTTCAGGACTGTTTTTTAAAACAGTTTGTTACAGTGCCTACAAGGGAAAATAACCTGCTTGACTTGGTTCTGGCAAACAAGGAAACCCTTGTTAATAATTTAGAAATTATAATTGAATGGAAGTATTATAGTAGGGATAACTCAGTAACAGAACGGTCCCAGATTTTCGCTTAGCAGATTACAATGGGCTTAGAAAATACCTATCATCTGTTGACTTGGGTAACGAAGAGAGCTATCAATATGACAACTTTCTAAACACTATACATGGTGCCCAAAGCATATTTATTCCAAATGAAGAAACAAGATTGGACAGAAATGACCCAAAATGGATGAATTATAGGCTTAAACATTTTTTACGGCTGAATAAAGGAATTTATAGGCTCATCAAAAAAGGTGAGGGTCATCTTATGAATCAATATATTCACATTAAGAGAGATGTTTAAAATGGGATAAGAAGAGCTAAACGGGACAAGGGATTCGAAAACTAACCCAAAAAAAAAATTTCAAGGTTTATAGAATAAAAGTTAGAGAAAAGATAGGTCCCCTTAAAAGTAACTCGAGGCATCTTACTGAAACGAGAATGAAATGTGCTCGATTTTTAATAATTATTTTCTCTTGGTTTTCACATAGGAAGACACTAACAATGTCCAAATAATTATTTTTTATAGTAAAACTGAAGAAGATAAATGATGTAATATCACAGTCTCTTGAGATATTGTAATCAAACAGATAGACCGACTGAAACATAATAAATCCCCAGGCCCTGAAGAACTTTTTTCAATGGTTTTTAAGGAGTGCAAAATGGAACTTTGTGAACCATTAACTAACATTTTTAATGTATCTCCTCAAACAGACATAGCATCTGATATGTGCAAGATGGCCAATGTAATTCCTATTTTTAAATCAGGGGACAAGTTGTTACCGTCAAATTACCGCCCAATAAACCTAACCTCAATTGTAGGCAAATTACTAGAGTCAATTATAGCTGATATTATAAGAAACCATCTTGATAAGAATAATCTGATTAACGATACTCAACATGGATTCACTAGGAGCCGTTCCTGCCTGACTAATTCATTAACATTCTTCAGTAAAGCTTTTGAGGCTGTTGATCACGATAAAGAATTCAATATTGTTTATTTGGATTTTAGTAAGGCTTTTGATTGAGGACTGCACCAGAGACTGTTAAAGAAAGTGGCAGCTCATGGCACTGGGGAAAAAGTGCTGTCATGGATCGAGTCATGGATTATCAACAGAAAGCAGAGTGTGTGCATAAACGGGGTAAAATCTGAGTGGGGATCTGTAATAAGTGGCGTTCCTCCTTATCAGTTTTAGGCCCATTGTTGTATATAATATATATCAATGATCTAGACGAGGGAGTTACTAGTGATATGAGCAAATTCCCTGATGACACGAAGATAGGTAGGGTAATTGATTCAGACGCAGATGTCACTGAACTTCAGGAGGATTTAGTCAAACTCAATTCGTGATCAGAAAAGTGGCAGATGCAGTTCAATGTAGATAAATGCAAAGTTCTGAAGCTCGGGAATGTCCATAACTCTAATACTTATGAATTAAATAAGCACAGATGACAACAAATAAATGAGTGAGATACTGAAATCTCAATACTACTCTGAGTTTAACGAGCCACTAATCAGTCTAAAGATCGACAGTCCAAATGACTTTTTCATGAGTGAGCCTCAAAACCCTGTCAATGTATGCCAAATTTCTGACATAACCCTAACTCCACTAGACATTTAGAAACCCATCGGCAACCTGCCCATGCCCAGGCCCAGAAAACAACTGGAAGAAACCCCTTTTGCGTGCCCTAAGTATGCTATGAATGGGAAACATAGACACAGGTGAAATCCCACAGTCATATAAAACAACGGATATAGCCCCACTCCATAAAGGTGGCAGCAAAGCAATAAATAAGAGCTATAGACTAATACCCCTAACGTCAAACATAAAAATATTTGAAAGAGTACTAAGAAGCATGATTGCAAACCACTTGGATTTCCAACAGTTGCACAATCCAGGGCAACATGGGTTCAGAGCAGATCGCTCCTGCCTCTCGCAACTACTGGACCACTATGATATGATTTTGAATTCACTGGAAAACAAACAGAATGCTGATGTAGTATACACAGATTTTGCAAAAGCCTTTGACAAGTGCGATCATGGTTTAATAGCGCACAAAATGAGTGCTAAATGGATAATTGGCAAAGTGGGCAGATGTATCTTCAACTTCCCAACCAATCGAACACAAAGAGTAGTGGTAAACAGAGTTAAATTTTAAGCTGCTATAGTGAAGAGCTCTGTTCCACAAGGCACAGTACTCGCCGTCATCCTGTTCCTCATCCTCGTATCAGACAAAGACAGAGATGTAAACAACTCTCCGAGAAGATATAAACCAAGGTTTTCAATGGGTTACGGAAAACAATATGATGTTCAATGAAGACAAATTCCAACTACTCCGTTAGAGAAATCTGGAGGAAATAATAGCTAGAAATGAGTATACTACAAACTCTAATCTCACAATAGAGTGGAAAAGTAATGTGAAGGACCTGGGAGTGGTAATGTCTGAGGATCTCACCTTCAAGGATCACAACAGAGCAACTATAACATCTTCGAGGAAAATGTTTGGATGGATAAGGAGAACGTTCAAAACAAGAGATGCTAAGTTATTGTTGATACACACACAACCCGCACATATAAAAAAGAGAGGATCTTACGACGACGTTTCGGTCCGACTTGGACCATTTACAAAGTCACTCTAACACAAATCGCACCAATCTAGTTCATACCTCCCCTCCCTCTATAGATTCTCCTGGTGTCTACTCTATTTCTTGCTCCTCCTGTCCTCTTCAGTACTTTGGAGAAACTGGCCGATCTCTTTCTGACAGACTTAGGGAGCACAAAAATAGTGTTAGGCTTGCCGACACTAATAATGCTCTTTTCTCTCATGTCAGAGATCACAGTCATCCTATTGATTGGTCTTCTGCTAAAACTGTCTACCCTACGTCCAACTTTCACAGTCGCTGTCTTGTTGAATCCTCCCTTATACACAACTTTCCCTGTATGAATCTTAGCCCTGGCTTTGTCTCTGTAGATGCTTTCCTCTCATATTACATTGTTTAAATGCTCCAAACTTCAGAACACCCGTGACTTAACCTGATTCCTTCCCCTTCTATCTCTTCCCCCTTCTCCTCTTTCTCCTCTGGGTTTTCTTTCTTTTTTTTGCCTTGTATTTGTCCTTCTCTATTTTATTTTATTTTCATTTTCCCCCTCTGTTTTCTTGTCCTTACCCTATGCGGGTCGCCAGCTTCACTGCAGTGCTTCTTTCCTAGAATATGACTGCCTCCACTACTACTGCTACCACTACCACTACTACCTTCATTATTACCCCTCCACCTCTTTTGTGTGCCCTCCCCTGTCTGCCTTCCTATAAATACCCCTTATACCTGTCCTTTGTGTTAGTGTGACTTTGTAAATGGTCCAAGTCGGACCGAAACGTCGTCGTAAGCTCCTCTCGCTCTTTTTTATATGTGCGGGTTGTGTGTGTATTGTTCCAGTCAAGGTATTGTGCCTTTTTTTGTTATTTATTGATGATCCTTTTAAAATCACTTGTTTTCTCTAGGCTGGAAGCTGCTGTACATTAATATCTTCATTCAAGGCATGTGAAATCGAAGACCTAGAGAATCTACAGATAACCTTTACGGCACATTTAAGATCCGTCAAACACCTAAACTACTGGGAACGCTTGTAAGCATTACCACTGCTATTACCACTACCTGTTTTACCACTACTACTACCACTATCAGTATTACCACTACTACTACTACTACCAGTA
>WNWK01006778.1:30000-101611 GCA_009830355.1 Cherax destructor
CCTAACGAAAAAATATATTTCATAGTGTTTGTTTATTATTAAATTAATATTAACGTATCTAAAATATATTTAGTTGTTAGGCTAAATTAAATTGCGCTTGTTGTAATAAGGTTAGGTAGGTTTCAAAGTTTTCTGGTACAAAATTATAAATTTTTACATTAACATAAATGAAAAATATATCTTTAAACGTATAAGAGAAAATTTTAGAAAGGACTTAATTTTAGATGAGTTCTTGTAATTGACCAGTTTTACCTAATCGGACGACATATATATATATATATATATATATATATATATATATATATATATATATATATATATATATATATATATATATATATGTCGTGCCGATTAGGTAAACTGAGTCAATTAGCAAGAACTCATTTAAAATTAAGTCCTTTCTAAAATTTTCTTTATACGTTTAAAGATATATTTTTTTATTTACGTTAATATAAAATTTATAATTTTGTACCAAGAAACTTTGAAAACCTACCTACCTTATTACAACAAGCGCAATTTAATTTAGCTAACCAACTAAATATATTTTAGATACGTTAACATTAATTTAATAATAAACAAACACAATGAAATATATTTTTCGTTATGTTCAGAATGATTTTGGCGAAATTATTGCATACACAAATTTTCGCTTGTCTTATATGGCAAGGTGAGCGTTGCTATTTAGCAAAATCTGAAGTTTACTTAATCGCATCGACATATATATATATATATATATATATATATATATATATATATATATATATATATATATATATATATATATATAAATTTTTAAATGATTCAATACTACTTGTTTCTTTGTTTCATTGCTATATAGACTGCTTGTGGAGGCGGGTATTCAAACAGGAGGCTGAAATTAATCCTTGGGCATACCAATGCCACGAGTATCCTCGGATCACGAACAACACCTAGCTCTGCTGAGCGCGTGATCTATGTAGGATCGATGGCTGAGTGGATAAGGTGACATGTACATTGTGCTGTTTTTTTGAGGCGGGACAGTGTCGTGAGTTCGAACCCTGGCCTCCCGCAGTTTGGTAAATGATTCAAAACCACTTGTTTTGTGGTTCCATTGATATATATGTCGTGCCGATTAGGTAAAACTTGTTATTTTGGCTTATATAGCAACGCTCATCTTGCCATATAAGACAAGCGAAAATTTGTGTATGCAATAATTTCGCAAAAATTATTCTGAACCTAACGAAAAAAAAAATTTAATTGTGTTTGTTTATTATTAAATTATTGTAAACGTATCTAAAATATATTTAGTTGGATTAGGCTAAATTAAATTGCGCTTGTTATAATAAGGTTATGTAAGTTTTCTAAGATTCTTTTGGTGGAAAACTAAAATTTTTTACATAAACATTAATGAAAAAAATATATCTTTAAACGTATATGAATGGAGACAAATGGTTTTTAATACTTGACGTGCTGTCCGGCAGGCCGGACTTGAGTCCTGGAGATGGGAAGTACAGTGTCTGCACTCTGAAGGAGGGGTGTTAATGTTGCAGTTTTATAACTGTAGTGCAAAGCACCCTCTGGCAAGACAGTGATGGAGTGAATGATGATGAAAGTTTTCTTTTCGGGCCACCCTGCCTTGGTGGGAATCGGCCGATGTGTAATAAAATATATATATATATATATATATATATATATATATATATATATATATATATATATATATATATATATATATATATATATGTATGTATATGTCGTGCCGATTAGGTAAAACTTGCGATTTTGGCTTAAATAGCAACGCTCACCTTGCCATATAAGACAAGCGAAAATTTGTGTATGCAATAATTTCGCAAAAATCATTCTGAACATAAAAAAATATATTTCATTGCGTTTGTTTATTATTAAATTATTGTTAACGTATCTAAAATATATTTAGTTAGGTTAGGCTAAATTAAATTGCGCTTGTTGTAATAAGGCTAGGTAGGTTTTCAAAGTTTCTCTTGGTACAAAATTATAAATTTTACATTATCATAAATGAAAAAATATATCTTTAAACGTATAAGAGAAAATTTTAGAAAGAACTTTATTTTAAATGAGTTCTTGCTAATTGACAGTTTTACCTAATCGGCACGACATATATATACATGTATATATATATATATATATATATATATATATATATATATATATATATATATATATATATATATATATATATATATATATATATATATATATATATATATATATATATATGTATATATATATATATATATGTATATATATATATATATGTATATATATATATATGTATATATATATGTATATATATATGTATATATATATATATATATATATATATATATATATATATATATATATATATATATATATATATATATGTCGTGCCGATTAGGTAAAACTTGTATTTTGGCTTAAATAGCAACGCTCACCTTGCTATATAAGACAAGTGAAAATTTGTGTATGCAATAATTCGCCAAAATCATTCTGAACATAACGAAAAAATATATTTCATTGTGTTTGTTTATTATTAGATTAATGTTAACGTATCTAAAATATATTTTGTTGGGTTAGGCTAAATTAAATTGCGCTTGTTGTAATAAGGTTAGGTAGGTTTTCAAAGTTTCTCTTGGTACAAAATTATATTTTTTTATATTAACATAAATGAAAAAAATATATCTTTAAACGTATAAGAGAAATTTTTAGAAAGGACTTAATTTTAAATGAGTTCTTGCTAATTGACCAGTTTTACCTAATCGGCACGACATATATATATAAAAGAACCTTAAAAATCTTACCTAACCTTATTATAACAAGCCCAATTTGATTTAGGCTAATGCAACTAAATATATTTTAGATAAGTTTACAATAAACAAACACAATGAAATATATTTTTTTCGTTAGGTTCAGAATGATTTTTGCGAAATTATTTCATACACAAATTTCCGCTTGCCTTATTCGGCAAGAAGAACGTTGCTATTTAAGTCAAAATCGCAAGTTTTGCCTATTCGGCACCACACACACAATATATATATATATATATATATATATATATATATATATATATATATATATATATATATATATATATATATATATATATATATATATATATATATATATATATATATATATGAATTAATGAAGTGTAATGAAAACTTGTTAATGCTCAATAATAACGCACATGAAGACAGAAACACTGGAGGTTGATTGATCTATATATTTCGACCTCCCTCAGAGGTCCTCTTCAGCTGATACACATGTGAAAAGACAACATCAATTTATAGGAAAAACTGAACCTCTCATCGTGCGGGAGAGAAAAGGGGGGGTAGGGAGAGTGAGGTGAGAGGCTGGGATGACGGGTCAAGAAGGTAGTAAGAAGACAGGACCTGTATAGAAGCTTCTTTACAGGTTCTGTCTCCTTTAAAAGGTTCTCCACTACTGATAGTTTGAAACTGCTCAGTTCATTTATTAGGAATAACTTGGGAAACAAATTTGTTAACAAAATTGGCAACTTGAAATTGACACAGCTCAGAGTGAGTGACAAGCTGTGTTTTAATGAAGCCCATCAGTGGTAAATGTTTGAAGCCGATCAGAAAAAAAACAGAAAGTATTCTTTAGTAACTCATCTGATTTCAACAATTCCAATATTTTTTTTAGTATTTCAGAAAAAAATCAAACTACTTCTATTCAGACTAAACATATGGTTTATCTTCTTGATTATAGAATGAATCGTCAATTATATTTTGAAGCCAATCAGAAGTATTTCATAATTATTGAATAAAAAAAAAACACTATTTATTCAATACAACTAGCAAATAGGATTTATGGCACCCAGTGATAGCGTGAACCTTGTGTTCAGGAAGTAACACCAGTGTTGAAAATTTGAAGCCGATCAGATGAGTTGTTCCCCAGTAAAGGCATGAATTCCAATGATTTCAAGTTTATTTTCACTATTTTAATATATCACCGAATTTGACAGGCCTTAAGATGCACCAGCCATTAGATACTGAAGCCTTTCAGAAGAGGTAAGCTGAAACGTATTTAACCTGATTAGAAGGAATGAAAAAAAAACACTTTTAAATGCAAAATTGTCAAATCTGCTCCTACACATTTGAATTTTTCTTCGCAATGGTCATATATTCAAGTATTCTTTTCTATATTTTGTCGGTACACAAATGTTGTTTTCCTTAGTTTGTTGGTATCATCATACTGTTTACACTTTAACACATAGGCTAGTGGGAAGCAGCCATCGTAGAGCTACACAGTGTTTCATGGATCTTTGGTTCGAGAGACCCAGGGTTACAGGATTCAAAGTTTCCTTTGAACCTGAACTTTAAAGTTTCAGGGTACTAACTTTCTAGGGTTCCATTCAGGAGAGTGACAGTGATTAATTGGAGTTCCGGGAACACTAGAAAGTCCTCAGGCTTTTTTCTTAAACGGATCAATTTTACAAGCTAAAAACTGTTATCCCACCCCGGTTCATTTCAAGGACAAGTCCTGTCTAAGGTGTCCTCCCCTCCACCCACCCTCTGGAATGCGACCCACAACACTCGACAAACACAGGCGCAGTAAGCATAAGGAAACATGCCAAACATTTCCACTCATGCTTTGGATAGAACCACGAACCTTTAGTGCGTAAGCTGAGGATGCTATCAACCAAGTCATGAGACATCAAGTATGTAAAATCCTTCTACAAATCAGAAATTGTGGCAAGAAATCCTGGAAAAGGAATTTCCAGTGAACACAACCATGAAGGATTGAGTCATGATGAAGGTTTGAACTCTTAGACGTCAAATTAAAATAGGGTTCCTGAGATTCCATGCAGGTAGGCAGCCGTTGATTTTATTCTGAAACATCCAGATCTCTGGTGTACAATTAAAATTCTTCGGAAATAACACTAGCCATTCTTGAGTCACTGAATACAGATATGTTTCTAAAACAGTATACGAAAATTGCTCTATTAAGAAAAATATGGACTCTGGCTTTTTGCTGTTATCCTTGACTTGTGAAGGGAAGAGCGTATATTAACTGTGCATGGAAAAAGGATCCTGATTCAAACCTACAATACATACACTAATAACATGAACATAAGAGAAAGAAATTTATGTGAGTGTTATTTGTGTATTGTTTAAGTCAATGTATTGTGCCTTTTCGTGGTTATATGACCCTGGTGGGTTCAGCGCTTAGTTTTGATTATAATAATAATTTGCCTTTTCGGTCTCTACAATATATAATTGACTAGAAAATACATAGTTTCCTATATTTTTCATCAACAGCTTTTTTCATGAATCTTTTTATGGTGGGGCATTAAATGAACCACTAACTTTGGGACATTGTCTGCTTTTACATTTTAACAGTTTTTAATTGTAACTCTCATGACAAAAAGAGGATGATTTACTCGGAATTCAGGTATTACATCACCCTACTAACTTGTTTGCATCAGTTCGTTCCAGAAGTGTTTCGGTGCACACATGTCAAACTAGTTTTAGTTTCTTTTTTCTAACTTTTTTTTTTAGCAAAATTTGGATAACTGTCTCATATTTGCCTGAACAGTCCTGATAACTGTTATTATATTTTTAGAATACTGACTCTTGCATCTGCAAATGTCTGCTATAACTGCCATGATTAGGAAAGACTTTTATCTTAATTTTAGCTGTAAGAATGGAGATTAGGTCATAATATTCTTCAATACTTAAGCAAAAACTTTACCCAGTGGTTGAATTGAAAAAGGAAATCTATGCCTTTTGTAGTACCCATGAAGTGGAAGGGCGCAACAGATCATGAAAGTGATTGATACTTCTGCATGGTGAGTCCTGTCAAGAAAGGTATTTGCAAGTAACAGAAGTGGACTGTACAATATACTAATACACCCTCTACTATACGCCCAGTACCTCACGGCGAAGGACTACCCATTCCTGAGTGCTCTTGATTCAGAGGACTAATAGAATGACGGAACCTACGAAACTTGTGAGTCTTCAACTTCACAATACCCTAAATATATTCATAACCTGACATCTACTAAACCGCACTTAATAACTCATGCTGGGTTAAATGACCTTATCAGAGATTTTAAACTGCCGAAGAGTGACGCCGAACTGTTGAGTTCCAGAAGGTAAGAATGAAATCTCCTCGCTGAAAATGTTGTCGTGACCGTAATTTTTTTCCCATTCTTCATCATGGAAAGTGACCTTATAGACTGAAATTGGATGGTCAGAGGGCAGCCATAAAGATCATTCATAATTCTGATGAGTGGAGACGGCTCACTGATAGTCTTAAGGCTGTTTTGAGGAATGTTGTCATCGAATTACTATCGATTCCAGTTGGTTATGCATCTACATGAAGGAATCATGACAAAATGAATTCAAATGTGGAACTGCATAAACTATCACAAACATCTATGACATTTTGTGGCGTCTTGAAAGTTGTTGCTATCTTGTTTGGACTGCAGGTAAGCTTCCTTAAGAATTGGTGTTTTCTGTGTGAATGGGATAGCTGGACAAGGATTTCATTACCGATCAGGAAGAATTGGCCATTTAGACACTGGAATCTGGAACAAAAAATGGTTACTCTCCTCCTCATGAAAAGTTTTCGTTAAAATGGAGGCAGCCTTTAGGTACCTCGGTGTTAAATTCCCAAGACTCAGTGCAAAAAGTCCAAGAAAGGCGTATTTGCTGACTCTTAGATTCATCTTAGAGACTCTGACAGCATCATAGTGATAAGAAAAATGCATGGAATGTTTACCGGTTAGTAACAAAATTTCCAAGGAAATGACAAAGCTGACAATACAGGGAGCCAGTGGAAAATCTGCTGTTGTCTCATCAGGAAATGGGCTGCAATGTCTTTAAGGATACGAGTCCTCCATTCGCACCTAGGTATGTTTCTCCAGCCACCTGCGGAGCAATGGTGAACGTTTCCACCAGGATATCTCACTTATGGAGAAACGTTACCATTAGTAGTGGAATCCATCTTTGTTCTATAGAAGGTTACTGACTCACGAAATCGTAATGACACGATTGCAAACAAACCATACCACAGGTGGGGTTCGAACCCGCGGTCAGAGAGTCTCAAAACTCCAGACCGTCGCGTAAGTTACTGGGCTTACTTCTCGTCAATAAAAAGAGATGCTCTAGAAGTGGAATACAAGAGACATGTAGAGGAGTGTTCGCTTGAATCAATATACATGAATTCATTATTCTAAATATGGAGGAGGTGCGGGTTTACCAAAACTATTATCCAGAGAGCTGAGGAGGGGTTATTGAGATGGTTCGGACATGTAGAATGGATGGAACGAAACAGAATGACTTCGAGAGTGTATAAATCTGTAGTGGAGGGAAGGCGGTGTAGGAGTCGGTCTAGGAAAGGATAGAGGGAGGGGGTAAAGGAGATTTTGTGTGCGAGGGGCTTGGACTTCCAGCAAGCATGCGTGAGCGTATTTTATAGGAGTGAATGGAGACAAATGGTTTTTAATACTTGACGTGCTGTTGGAGTGTGAGCAAAGTAACATTTATGAAGGGATTCAGGGAAACCGGCAGGCCGGACTTGAGTCCTGGAGATGGGAAGTACAGTGTCTGCACTCTGAAGGAGGGGTGTTAATGTTGCAGTTTTATAACTGTAGTGTAAAGCACCACTCTGGCAAGACAGTGATGGGGTGAATGATGATGAAAGCTTTTCTTTTTCGGGCCACCCTGCCTTGGTGGGAATCGGCCGATGTGTTAATAAAAAAAAAAAAAAATAATATACGAAAAATGTGTAAATAAACTTCCTTGGAAACTTTTGCCTATATATTTTATTTTCGTCATATTCGTTTTTAGGACCACAAAAACCTTAAAGTGACATATTACATTCTACGAAGTAGGAAACTTTTCATAATTTGTAAACTAATGTTATCGAAGAGTTCCAGAGACAACCTACGCAATTAATTGATATTAATGAACTGCTTGTACAACAATTTAAAGGAATCTGTTACCTGACTGACATGAGTGAATATGTAACTGCATTACGCAAAGAAATATAACATTTTTTTAAATTTTAAAGGAAAAAGTGAAATCATAAGAAGAAAGAGGAAGAGACAATACCAAAAAGAGAAGTCCTTAAAAGCATTTTTCAAAGCCAAGGTGGTGTGGCGAAGCGTGAATGTCTGGGGAGGAAATAGTCCAGGCTGAGAGTAATGGCTGGAACAGTTTATATATATATATATATATACACACACACACACATACACATACGCACACACACACACACACGCACACAAACACATACACACACACACACACTCATTCACACATGACCACACATTCGCCTCTATGACATTTTCTGACAAGTAACCATAACAGTATTGAGTGGTCCCACTGTATAAACCAGGGCAGTGACTCGTGGCTCATCACCTGCACAGCTTCAGGCAGTGGAAGCTGCTGGATCTTCTAGTGATCTCAAAGAGTGAAGAAACGAGAAACCACAAACCAAAAAATGGTAGAGGGTTATACACAAATAACCATCACATAGGAGAGAGAAGCTGACGACGACGTTTCTGTCCAACTTGGACCATTCACTAAGACACACTAACAGAAAAGAGAGTGAGAGGCAGTATATATAGGCGAGGGGGACAGGAACGGGACCAACAGAGGAAGAAAAAGTAGTGGTAGTGGTAAGGCTGGTAGTGGTAAGGCTGGTAGTGGTAAGGCTGGTAGTGGTAAGGCTGGTAATGGTAAGGCTGGTAGTGGAAGTAGTAGTTGAAGTACTTTTTTACTGCCACTTCTACTTCCACTACCAGCCTTACCACGCCATGCAGAAGCTCAGCCGTGGGCTACACCATGCTCAGCCTAGCCATGCAGAAGCTCAGCCGTGGGGTACACCATGCTCAGCCTAGCCATACAGAAGCTCAGCCGTGGGGTACACCATGCTCAGCCTCACCATGCAGAAGCTCAGCCGTGGGGTACACCATGCTCAGTCTCACCATGCAGAAGCTCAGCCTTGTGGTATACCATGCTCAGCCTCACCATGCAGAAGCTCAGCCTTGGAGTACTGCTCAGCCTCACCATACAGAAGCTCAGCCTTGGGGTATACCATGCTCAGCCTCACCATGCAGAAGCTCAGCCTTGGGGTACTGCTCAGCCTCACCATACAGAAGCTCAGCCTTGGGGTATACCATGCTCAGCCTCACCATGCAAAAGCTCAGCCTTGGAGTACACCATGCTCACTCTCTTACACTGTCGCTAGCCTCCCTTCCACTGTCGCTAACCTCCCTTACACTCATAACCTCTCATCCCTACCACCTATCCCCACTGACCTCTTCTTCCATCCTTCCTTGTCCTCCCCTTGCGACATCCAAAGTCCCACCCGTTCTAGTGCTTGAACCTCTCCACAACCACCCCTCGCCCATATCCCCTCCCCACTTCCAGTGCCCTCACCCACTTCTCTGATCCACAAACAAGAACTAGATGGACAAGAACCTGAAAAATCAAACACTTTAACAATTATGCAGATGGAATAAAAAAACAAGAGTGACGGATGGAAAGAATGGATAGAAGAGACATCCACATTCATCATAGTGCTCGCACAAAGCAACAGAGGTCTAACAGATGCAGTCTTTCAAGCAGGATATCAGAATATAAGAGAGGAAAGAGGATGTGGAGTTTTGAGGAAACGAGAAGAATAAGCAGAGAGGAGTCTAGTGACTACGTATTAGGCACTCAGAACTGGAGGACCAATAACTAGCTGGCCAAGACAATAATACACCAAAACAACGACAATAACAATAACATGAGAGCTGAGGTAGCTAGAAGAGCAAATATAAGCAAGGCAAAAGTAATAATCTTTAGAGATTTTAATTACAAGTAAATAGGCTGGGACAATCTGAAGCTCCATGATGGAAAAGAAACGTGGAATGTAAGGTTGATGAATGTGCTGATGGAACACTGTGCCAGCACTTCGGAAACACAGCTAAGAAGGAGAAAAAGGATATCAACAACAACCTTATATTTATCCTAATTGACTCTGACTTATTGGACATTAAGAGATGCCCATCGGTGCTAGCGACCACGCAGAACTGAGTTTTAATTATCATGTGGAGACATTTGCCAATTCCTAAATAGAGTGCATGGGGAAAAGAAACTAGAGGGGAAGATAACGAAGGAAATGATGAAATATGGAACTGGAAAGTGTCGGCAAACAAACGAGAAATTTTTGCATATAATTTCCTGAAATTCATTTATCATGAGTGACCTCCATTCACATCATCCATTCACAATTTTGAATATTGTCTCTTTTATCCCCTCCATATCATCCACATTTTCACAGAGCATCTCTGCTAGTGAGTTTTCTGATGTGTACCTTCTGATCTCTGTTCCATTACTTTCCATCATTATTTTTGCCAGTACCATCCTACCCATTACTTTCATTTTATCTGTATAAAGGCTTTTTATTTCACATATTAGCCCTAATTAGTTTTCTGAAACCACTTTCCTTGCTTCGTAGAATATCTCCCCAGACACTCCAAGGAGGAATATAATTTTTCCCCACTCCTCCATCAGTTGGCTATTCAGGTCGCCTATTATAATATCAAGATAATGCTATGTATTGCCTTCACTTTCCTCTTTATTGCGTTTTTCAATTCTCCTTTAATTTGACATTTTTCCTACTTACTTACACATGTAAGTAGGAGTTTCCTTCTCTCAGTAACCTAAGCTGGCTACACTGACCGCTGGCTACACTGACCGCTGGCTACACTGACCGCTGGCTACACTGACCGCTGGCTACACTGACCGCTGGTTACACTGACCACTTCCTCGACCCATATCAACACAGCCAAGATGCAATATGATATACCGGTTGACAGTTTGTACATACAGTAGTATGTGTGTACTCACCTAGTTGTGGTTGCAGGGGTCGATTATAGCTCCTGGCCCCGAATACTTGCCCCGAGTGTGTGTGTGTGTGTGTGTGTGAGTGTGTGTGTGTGTGTGTGTGAGTGTGTGTGTGTGTGCATGTATGTGTGTGTGTGTATGTATGTGTGTATTCACCTAGTTGTACTCACCTAGTTGTGGTTGCAGGGGTCGATTCATAGCTCCTGGCCCCGCTTCTTCACTTGCCGCTACTGGGTCACTCTCCCTGCGCTTCCCAAACTATTCCACTTCCCGACCACTCTGTGACTGAAGAAATACTTCCTAACATCTCTGTGATTTATCTGAGTCTTCAACTTCCAACTGTGTCCCCTTGTTGCTGTGTCCCATCTCTGGAACATTCTGTCTTTGTCCACCTTGTCAATTCATCTCAGTATCTTATATGTCGTTTTCATGTCCCCCCTAACTCTCCTGTCCTCCAGTGTCGTCAGGTCGATTTCCCTTAACCTCTCCTCGTAGGACATACCCCTTAGCTCCGGGACTAGTCTTGTTGCAAACCTTTGCACTTTCTCTAGTTTCTTTACGTGCTTGGCTAGGTGTGGGTTCCAAACTGGTGCTGCATACTCCAGTATGGGGCTAACGTACACAGTGTCCTGAACGATTCTTTATTAAGATGTCGGAATGCTGTTCTTAGGTTTGCTAGGCGCCCATATGCTGCAGCAGTTATTTGGTTGATGTGCGCCTCAGAGATGTGCCTGGTGTTATACTCACCCAAGATCTTTTCCTTGATTGAAGTTTGTAGTATCTGGCCCCTAGACTGTACTCCGTTGCGGTCTTCTTTGCCCTTCCCAATCTTCATGACTTTGCACTTGGTGGGGTTGAACTCCAGAGCCAATTGCTGGACCAGGCTTGCAGCCTGTCCAGATCCCTTTGTAGTTCTGCCTGATCCTGTCCGATTGAATTCTTCTCATCAACTTCACATCATCTGCAAACAGGGACACTTCGAGTCTATTCCTTCCGTCATGTCGTTCACAAATACCAGAAACTGCACCGGTTCTAGGACTGACCCCTGTGGAACCCCACTCGTCACCGGCGCCCACTCTGACACCTCGCCACGTATCATGACTCGCTGCTGTCTTCCTGACAGGTATTCCCTGTTCCATTGTAGTGCCTTCCCCTGTTATCCCTGCCTGGTCCTCCAGCTTCTGCACTAATCTCTTATGTGGAACTGTGTCAAACGCCTTCTTACAGTCCAAGAATATGCAATCTACTCACCCCTCTCTCTCTTGTCTTATTGCTGTCACCCTGTCGTAGAACTCCAGTAGGTTTGTGACACAGGATTTCCCGTCCCTGAAACCGTGTTAGCCGTCGTTGATAAACTCATTCCTTTCTAGGTGCTCCACCACTCTTCTCATGATTATCTTCTCCATGACCTTGCATACTATACATGTCAGTGACACTGGTCTGTAGTTTAGCGTGTGTGTGTGTTTATTCACCTAATTGTACTCACCTAATTGTGGTTGCAGGGTTCGAGACTCAGCTCCTGGCCCCCGCCTCTGCGCTGCCCGCTACTGGGTATCTGCTCTCCCTGCTCCATGAGCTTTATCATACCTCGTCTTAAAACTGTGTATGGTTCCTGCCTCCACTATGTCTTTCTCTAGACTATTCTACTTCCTGACTACTCTGTGGCTGAAGAAATGCTTCCTAACATCCCTTTGACTCATCTGAGTCTTCAGCTTCCAGTTGTGTCCCCTTGTTTCTGTGTTCCCTCTCTGGAACATCCTGTCACTGTCTACCTTGTCGATTCCCCGCAGTATTTTGTATATCGTTATCATGTCTCCTCTGACCCTTCTTTCCTCCAGTGTTGTTAGTCCTATTTCCCTCAACCTTTCCTCATAGGACAGACCCCTGAGTTGTGGAACTAACCTTGTCGCAAACCTTTGCACTTTCTCTAGTTTCCTTACGTGCTTGACCAGGTGTGGGTTCCAGACTGGTGCTGCATATTCTAGTATGGGCCTGACGTACACGGTATACAGTGTCTTGAACGATTCCTTGTTAAGGTAACGGAACGCTAATCTTAGGTTTGCCAGTCGCCCATATGCTGCCGCAGTTATCTGGTTGATGTGTGTGTGTATGTGTGTGTGTGTGTGTGTGTGTGTGTATGTGTGTGTGTGTGTGAATGTGTGTGTGTGTGAATGTGTATGTGTGTGTGTGTGTGAGTGTGTGTGTGTGTGTGTGTGTATGTATGTGTGTGTGGTGGTAGTGTTGCATGTGTGTGTGTGTGTGTGTTAGTTAGTTAGTTAGTTACCATTTTGTCCTAGGCACATGTCAAATGTGTGTGTGTGTGTGTGTGTGTGTGTGTGTGTGTGTGTGTGTGTGTGTGTGTGTGTGTGTGTGTGTGTGTGTGTGTGTGTGTGTGTGTGTGTGTGTGTGTGTGTGAGTAAACCCTCACAATCGTGAGGCAGTACAAATTTTTATGTTTTTAAGAACTCAAGTAATATTAATATTTAGAAGTATCGGCTTGTATCGGCCGTTTTTCACCATTACTAATACTATAAAAATGGCCGATACTCGCCGATACTCACTAGCAACTTCGCTGTCTGATCTTTTAGGTTATCAACCTTCTTATAGAATACATTATTATTAAACAGATGAATAAAACTCAATATTTATTGATTGAAATTCGTAAAATGGGAATTATGTAGGTCAATAACCATGAGATTCTTGTTGTCAATAAACCACACCAACAATGAAAAATCTAAAGCCGAGCAGAAGAAGCATTCTGTAGTTATCGCACGTACTCAAATGTTGCAAACTCTTAGAATATTGACGAATTTGCCCGCACACACTATAAATTCAATTGGTACATTAAATTTATAGTGAATCTGCACTCTCTAGAAACGCGTAGAATTAAGAGGGATATGATTGAGGTGTATAAATGGAAAACAGGAATTAATAAAGGAGATGTAAATAGCGTGCTAAAAATATCTAGCATTGACAGGACTCGCAGCAATGGTTTTAAGATGGAAAAGTTCAGATTTAAGAAGGATATAGGAAAGCATTGGTTTGGTAATAGAGTTGTGGATGAGTGGAACAAACTCCGAGTACCATCATAGAAGCTAAGACGTTGTGTACTTTTAAAAATAGGTTAGATAAATACATGAGTGGGTGTGAGTTGGACCTGACTAGCTTGTGCTACTAGGTCAGATGCCGTTCTCCTTCCTTAAGTGAACGTGACATGACCTGACTAGGTTAAGGCATTGGCTTAAGCCGATAGGAGAATTGGACCTGCCTCGCTTGGGCCAGCAGGCCTGCTGCAGTGTTCCTTATTTCTTATGTTCTTATAATTATAAAACATTAAGGTGAGATCCGAAAAAGATATGAAGGACCTGGGAAATGAGAATGAATGAAGATTTGCCACCAGGCCACGGTGACCTGTCGCCTGGTGGCAAAAGCTCTCCCTTCACACGCTGAATGTCCGGGTTCGATTCCCGGCGAGGGTGAAAACATTCGACGTGTTTTCTTACACCGGTTGTTCATGTTCGCCCATCCGTAAAAATAGGTACCTGGGTGTTAGTCGACTGGTGTGGGTCGCATCCTGGGACAAAATTGACCTAATTTGCCCGAAATGCTCTGCATAACAAGTGACTTTCTATATAGTAGTATGTCATTGATGTCAGCTATGCCTGTATACCTTGTACATGTACTTGTTGAAATAAAAATATTATTATTATTGATGAAAGGATGAAGAGAGGTTGCCTCAGACTCCAGTTTCTTGGATCGTGAGCTCTTCAAAAGCATCAATACACCTCCCAGGAAGAACAGACAAAGCAAAGGTATCATCAATCAGCAGATATGATAACGTAACTCCTAAATTATTTATTTGTTATCAATGACAATAGAAGAAGAAAGCAAGAATAAGAATAAGTAGAAGAATAAGAGGAAGAATAAGAATAAGAAGCATTCGTAGAGGATAAAAAGTGGAAAGAGGAAAAAGAAGCAGAAGTTTTTGTTGAATAATAATAATAATTAATAATAATAATAATAATAATAATAATAATAATAATAATAATAATAATAATAATAATAATAATAATAAGTATTAATAGAATAATATATCACAACAACACCAGCAACAACAAATATGCAATATATAACTTATTTGTTGTTTTCTTCTATGCTGACGATATTATGTGTGGATAAAGTCCTTTACCTGACTGACACTGACTAATTAGATATTTAGATATCACGTCAATCAAAGCTACACTAGCCACCTGACGCCTAATACAACCTGAATGGACAGAATTTTCACGACCGAGATGTCAAAAGGAAAATATTCACAGGGTGTAAATTGATGAATATTTTCACACGGCCTGCATCCAACACTGCATCCAACACTGCATCCAACACTGCATCCAACACTGCATCCAGCACTGCATCGAATACTGCATCCGACACTACATCCGACACTACATCCGACACTACATCCGACACTGAACCCACAACTGGCTTCAGAGCAAGACCAGTAAAGCCTGAGTGCTTTCGATAATTGTGCAATTTCTAACAGTGTGAGAGGTAGTAGTGACTTACCTGGAGTGCTTCTGTGTGAGGGAGGGTGTCGGGCTGTTGAACCAGGATTCTCGTCGAGATTTTTAATGTAGAAATACCTTGGAACTGACGTGATGCTGAACAGGATTATTATTATTTCTGACTGAAATAAATGGACCAGAAATATAGTTGTATAGGAATTAGGGTCCTGTTAATAATTATGCAGAATTGTCGCGCAATTTGTTATACGCGATTATACACGATTTCCAAGTACTGGTTCCTAGGTATGACTGCCTAATTTTGATAGCACCTGTATGGTCATGTAGGCGTACAGAGGTATGTCAACAGCTGTAACTTATGCTACTTGTGTCAATATTCCTAGTCTAACTTGATTGTCTAAAGATGCAAACTTAATAATGACTTACAATAAATTTACTAACCTAAAAATTTCCTCTCTGTGAAGATAGAAAGCTCGCAGTGTTTCTCCTCCCTACTAATACCTTCATCATACTTGTTAATGGTAAGCATATTTAGACCAGAAAAACACCAGTTTTCCTCATTAGGAATTAGGTTTGCCCTGTTTGTGTGTGTGTGTGTGTGTGTGTGTGTGTGTGTGAGTGTGTGTGAGACAGGCCATCTTGAGAGATGGACTTACAAAGTGTCATAAGTGTCTCATAATTTATCATATAACTTAGCTAGCCTCAGTGTTCACCTAATGAAATTATCATACAGAAATCATGATGCATGAAATGTGTGTTCCCACAATATAACTAACATATACCGCATACTGTGAGAGTTCTCCCCAAGTATATATCATGTGGAGTTTGGTAGCAGCACACTGTGAGTGTTCCGAAAATGTCATTCTCGTATAGAGTTGTAGCAGCACCATGCCGCAGCATGAATGTTTACAGCACCATGCCTGTCTTGAGCAGCACAATGCCTGGTGTTCCATAGACACCATGCCTGCATCTGTAGCAGTTCCCAAAAGCCTTAGTTTGTAGCAGCACCATGCCTAGTGTTGTAAAGCACCATGCTCTGTGGTTGTAGCAGCACCATGCCTGTGTTGTAGCAGCACCATGCCTGTGTTGTAGCAGCACCATGCCTGTGTTGTAGCAGCACCATGCCTGTGTTGTAGCAGCACCATGCCTGTGTTGTAGCAGTACCATACCTGTTTTGTAGCAGCACCATGCCTGTGTTCCTACAACGTAAACATCATGTAGAAACGTGTAGCAGCACACTGATGGCCTTTGCACAAGGTAATTATTTTAGAGAGCGGCAACAGCACATTATTGGTATTCCCACAATATAATTATTACATTGAGTTGGGTAGCAGAACACTGTGTGTGTTCCACAGTGTAACTATTATACAGAATATGTGTAGCAGAACACTGCGAGTGTTCCCACTATGTGCAACTACCTCTCTCTCTGTCTCTATCTCTCTCTCCCTTGACCTACTACTTTCGTCTGCTTTCCATGATCAAACTTGAAAAAATATAAAAAGAAGAATGATTTATTATGTATGATCTTGGACCTTTGCCGATATGCGTTGACGGTGTTGACCTTCACGAGTGGCCAGGAGTTTGTTCATTATCAATGAACGTCATACCAGAAGAACTAGGAGGGAGGCGAGAGTGTACAAAGGAAGGATAGGAGACAGAGAGGGAGAAATAGGGGTCAGAGGGAGAGAGGGGAGGAGAGTGAGGTCGAGTGAGTTAACAGAGAGGGAACGCAAAGGGCGAAAGAGATGGGAGTGAGAGGAATCAGAAAGGGGGGAAAGACAAAGAGAAAGAGAACAGAGGCGAGGAATAAATCCCCAAAACTACCAAATACTGTTCGAAAACGATGCAAGTGAAATTCAATTTGGGAATTGGATGGTGTGGTAAGAGCAGTGGGCGGGGCTCCCGTGTGCTCCAGAGAGCAGCGGAAAAAACATGAATTTCGCATGTTACATGGAGTGGTGTAGGTGTGAACTGATAGGTCAGCTGGGTATTATTGTAGCCCTTCGCTCTCTCTCTCTCTCTCTCTCTCTCTCTCTCTCTCTCTCTTCTCTCTCTCTCTCTCTCTCTCTCTCTCTCTCTCTCTCTCTCTCTCTCTCGAGTTTAACATATCCGATGCTAATGACTAGTATAATTTCACACGCTCGTTCCCAGTACCCGGTTTTTATAGCTTAGCAGTTTCCATCTTTTTCTAACTGGCAGTTTCTGGATACAATTTACTCGTTAAAGATTGGACATTTCAAAGAGAATGGAGGGGCTCTCTGACCATTAAATATTGACTAAATACACTGAAGATTAACCAGAACGATGGAGATGTATATATCCCCTTGTATGTTAATATCCATCCTCAAAATAACTACATTAAATTCAGAGTCATCTATAGACAGATCAGGATATATCATTATAGAGTTTTATTCGATATTTAAAAACAATGTCAATATAGTTTGGTGCTCAAGAATCTTAATGTAAATTGTAACAAACTAAAATTTCACGAGGCAGATAGACAATCGTTAAAGATGTCTGATTGTTAACACTGATGGTCAAGGTATTGTTAACACTGATGGTCAAGGTATTGTTAACACTGATGGTCAAGGTATTGTTAACACTGATGGTCAAGGTATTGTTAACACTGATGGTCAAGGTATTGTATTATATTTGTCGCTACTACGACGTGTCACAAATTGACAGCAAGTGGCCATGCCAGTTGAAAATAAGTGACTATAGTATTACATGGTTATTTTTTATATTAAAATCAACATACTGCACAGCAAATGACGTTAATAAAATGTAGAAAGTTTAAAATTAAAATCTATACTGAGAAAGACAATATTCCAGGAGAAACTCTGAGGGAGACCCAACTCTTAATTTATTCCGTATTTCGCAAATACCAAAAATTTCAATAAATTTTATTTAACAGAAAACAGTTCCCCGTATTCCACACGCCCAGCCCCCTCTACATCAATTCATGCAAAAGAAATACTGCCATCTAGTGGTAAAATTTTAATGCAGCAAAATACAATAATTATATGTGACCGTGTGCGTATATATGTGTGTATGTACTCACCGAGTAATGTTGGCGGGGATCGTAACTAAGCTCGCCCGGCCTTCATTCATTTATCGCTCATATATCCTCTTTGAAGATGTATATTGAGCTTGCCGCCACCAAAGCCTCATTAAAATCATGTCACTTATACTTATAATTCCTACATTATACTAATGTTAATTCTATTGTCACTTGATCTCTTCCTTTTAATTCATTTGGTCTGTTTTCATCTGCCTCATCATTTCTTATAATCATGTCTATCCTTGTTCTTCTCTCTGTCAAAGTCGTCAGGTTAGTTCAACTTTTCCTTATAGTACATTCCTCTTAGTTCTTTCACTAACCTGGTTAAATAAATCATGGAGCGGGTCGGACTTGAACCCATGGCAGGTACGCCCCTAAACTCACAGGTCAGTGTGATAAACACTGGGCCATCTACCTCTAATAAGAGTCATCAAAATAGGTATATTTCTATACACCATAGGGAGGTTAGCATGGGCCCCACTGTGACCACAAATGAAGGGACTTGAGCTAGAGCACGCCACAGCCTTGCTGGTGTGAGATTCGTCTGTAAAACCTGCATTTGGGGTCACAATGATGGCCCATGTTAACCTTCCCATGGTGTATAGAAATATACATAGTTGGATGAATATTATTAAAGCAAACTGGCCGAGTAGTTTACGCACTGGCCTGAGTTTTAGAACTCACCCTGTCATGGGTTCAAGCTCAATTCGTTCCGTGATTTGCTTGCAATCGTGTTATTAGGATTTCGTGAGTCGTAAGCTGGTTCAAACAAAAATACTTTTTTAAGCTTCTTTACGTAGTTGATCAGATAGAGATTTGAAGGTGGGGTCGCGTAATCAGTGATTAGCCTAATGCATGCAGCATACAAGGTTCTGGAGAGTTTTATATTCATGTTCGTCAATGCTAGTCTGTGGTCTGCTTATCTTAAATTTGCTACTGATGTAGTACGGTTTATATGTATTACTGGAGATACTGATGGTATTATATCCACCAACATGTTCTTTTTGCTCCCTGGTATTTACAGCTTCTCTCTCTGTATATGTTTTGTGTTCAGTCAGCTCTAACATTCCCCAGCTCACTTGACCTGGAATTTGTTTGGTATGAACTCGAGATGTTAAATGTTTGACAACATCTGTAGAATGTTTAGGTTGACCTGAAGTTTATCAGTGTCTTCTCCTGTACTTATTCTTCTCAATATTTGTGCATCATTTGCCAACAGTGACACATACGACCTCGTCTCCACTGGTAGGTCGTTCATCCATGTAAAGTTCAGTAACGGTCCTAGTACTGATCCTTTCACAAACTCGTTGTTCTCTCCTCTTATGATGTATCACCTCTTACTGTCTGTCTTCTGTCGTTCAGGTATTCGCAGACATACTGAACCAATATGTCATTTATCGCAACCTGTTCCTTTGATTTCTTTATGAATCTTGAGTGTGGCATTGTATAAAATGTTTCCTGCAGTTTAAGAAGATACAATCTGACCAGCTCTCTCTTTCTCGTTTTTATTTCTGAGACTCAAATTTAGGAATTTTCTGTCCCTAATTACCTGATCACTTTCTTTAAAGAATAATCTTCCTTCCTAGTGTTCCAATATGCTTTTCCATACAATCTTCTCCTAACTTTTCGACATTATATATGCTAAGACACTGGCCTATAGTTCAGTGCCGCATCTCTGTCATCTTATTTTTTTATATATGGGTATATCATTTGACTTTTTTCTAGTTTCCTGGCACTTGCCCTAATTAGAGTGATTGGTTGCAGACCTTTGCTACGGGGTCACACCGTGGGTCTGCTCCTTCCCTCAGCACCATTGTAATATGTTATCTATTCCCATTGTTTATGTTACAACAAGCTCACTTAGTAGTCTCATCACTTCTTTTGTTGTAAAAATATTTTCTAACACCTGTGGATCTAGTCTGACTACGGTGCATTCTGGAAACTTTCCTGTTTCTTCTGTGAAGATCCTATTTAAATCTTTTGACAAGCTCTTCGCATACTTTTATGTTAATCGTAGTCAGCGACTGATCGTTACCTTTGCAGTATGAAAACAGGCACATACTTAGCTCCCGAGGATTAACGGATTAACATGCACAAACTCGTACAATGTCTTCCGCAAAATAAACTGAATATCCCGCATGACATCGTTACTTCATGATAGGCTTCCTTATCTCTGTGGAACCTAATTTTCAAGGGAAGTTTCTTTACTGTCATGTTAGTAGAGAATTTTCAGAAGAGAAGAGTTCGACCACAGCCTGACGATGTATGTGGCATTTCGTCTGAGCTGGAGGCATCATATACTGGAGTGGTGAACCTGCACGAGAAAGATGGCCGTCTCTGAGCTGGAGGCGTCATGTACTGGAGTGGTGAACCTGCATGAGAAAGATGGAAGTCTCTGAGCTGGAGGCATCATATACTGGAGTGGTGAACCTGCACGAGACAGATGGCCGTCTCTCAGAAATTTGCTGAATTAAAATCTAGAATTACTGAGCCTTTAGTATGTGCAAACAAAACTTCCTCCACCATTACTGTTACTACTACTACTATTACTACTACTATTAAACTACTACTGCCTCTACTAATACAACTACTACTACTACTGCTACTACTGCTGCTGGCGCTCCTGCTTTGCTACTGTTGCTGTTGCTGCGCTGCTGCTGTTGTTGCTGCTGCTTCTGTTACAACAACAACAGCTACTACTACTACAACTACGACTACTACTACTGCTGCTTTTGCTACTACTACAACAACTACTACTACTACTGCTACTACTACTACTGTTATTACTGCTGTTACTACTAGTATTATTAATACTACTACTTCTTTTAAACAATAGAAGAAAATAAGCCCCAGAGAATCTGTTGCAATTAGAGTCACTACGGAGAACAATAACTCTAATATCCTAACTTAGCCACACCCACTATGGTTAGTTGGTTAATGAGGGTTTTAAACCTATCTACTACACTAGAATCATTAAGGCTGCGCGGTGACCTTTTCACAATCAGTCATTATTACTTTAATTCCTAAAATAGGGATAAAAGTAAACTCTTAGCATATATACGCTGAGAGAAATAGATCCCTCAGGGTATATATCCTAGGCCCCTCATAATGGTCCCTCCAGATCCTCAAGGGAAAGCTCAGGTTGCCCAGCTGGGAGAGAAGAGTTGGGAAAACAGGAACGAATTACCCGCCTATAAATTATCAAAAACACTTGTATTTAAAAAGTGAATCTTGGTTTGGCTTTCCAAACCAGTTGATATCGTAGACGGTAAACGTAATGCATAATATATTTAAACTGATTTGTAAACTCGAAGACCATTCTAAAATGTGATTACAGAGGGAAATAAAGAAAGTAGCAGAAATGCTGCCCTTCCCTGTGTTATCCTAGGTTGAAAAACTGCGCAAAATTTTTGTGAAGAATAAATATTTGTCAGGTGACATGCTAGCGCACTCAGATCACACATGGAGGTCCGTGGTTCGATCCCCGGTACGGGTGGAAACATTAGGACGTGTTTTCCTAAGATATCTGCTGTCCATGTTCACATAGCAGTAAAATAGTACCTGGGTGCTAGTTCACTGGTGTGGGTCGCATCCTGGGGATATAATTTGCCCAGAACGCTCTACATTACCAGGGGCTTTCTATATAGTAGTATGTTATAAATATCAGCTATGGTCTGTATACGTTGTACATGTATTTGTAGAAACAAAGATGATGATGATTATTATTATTATTATTTATATATTATTATTATTATTATTATTATTATTATTTGTGAAGGTTTACTCAGCCTTGTCAGACCCTAAGTAAGGATTTGACAAGGCTGGTTCCTCCTTATGGAAAGAAAAGTATTGAAAAAATAATAATAACATAATAATATTAAAAAAAATTATTATAATAATTCAGGCAATAATATAAAACAACTAAACATGAAATTAATGTTTCTTTAAGAAAAATGAAATATATAAATAATAAGTTATCCAAAGCTAATTTATACACAGATGTCTTGGGGTATAGAATAGTGTTGTGCCGATGTTCTGGACACACAGCTTTGTATGATTCTGGAGCTCAAAGCCCTTGATGATGATGATGGGGGGTCATAGCAGGGCGTAATTAGCCAGTAGGTTTCCACCAGATGATAGTCTGCCGAGGAGAGGTAAACTGATTCTCTGACCACTACTCAAATGTTGAGACCAGTACGTAGCCGGTCAAGACACCAGGAACTCTGGTGTCACAGCAGGGAGATGCTGTGTAGCTGAATTAAGTGTATCTGCCTGGGTGGCTGGCTACAGGTGGAAGGGTGAGGTAGGACCAGTGTAGGTAAATAGATCCCTGCTGTCCTTATCTTAACCTCATCTGTATCTGATTACCCAAGCCGACAATCAAGGCTATAATGAAGAAACAGAAATACAGTTTCAACCTGTTCGATAAATCACTCACACGATAGGCGTATGGCCTTTAAAATTGTGAGGATTGACAAATGACATACTGTAAATTCAAAGCAAGGTATGAATAAACACAAGTCTAAAGCCCTAAATAAGAGTGAAGCTCTTATTAAGACAGAAACCCTAAATAGAATAAATTAGACAGGAGCGGAATGCATACTAACAGATCTGATGGAAGCAGCCAGTCAAGTGATTCCCCACAGGTCGGAGACGCACACATCACCTCCCACCGGGTGTAAAGAGGGGAGGGGAATAGCGGGAGCTAGACACCTACCCTACCTGAACAAGCAGACAGACAGACAGACAATACTCTCAGGTAAGACCCACAAGTGGGTGAGTGGGGAAGTGTGGACAGACGAAGAATAGTCGGTGAGTGGAAGACCTTGAGTCGAAGATAAAGAGCCAGGGCTAAACCCAGCTGCGAGGCGCTATGAGGCGATGAATGAGGGCAGAGCAGAGAGAGCAGGGTGACTGCAGTGCTCGCTGGTTTGTTGTCATGTGACTAGAGGAGTGGATCGTGACTGGCTAGGCGTCAGGTATAGGGAGACTCAGGTCGTGGTATTCTTGAGATAAATTACTTGGGAAGGAGTGTCCTGAGGTTAGTTAAATTGAATCTCACCACCTTCAGGAATTTAAACACCGTCACGAATTCCCATTCCAGGAACTTGAGAGATGTGAAATATTTTCCAAAACAGAGTAAAAAAAAAGAAATGTAAAAAATAAGACACGAGGAGGGAAATGGACGGATTATTTTTGTTGATGTTGCTGCTTTTATTACCATTTTCTTTAGCTTTTTGAAGTCTCTCTTGGATAGGTAATATAGCTTGAAATTAGGAGTGTAGTCATCTTTGTAGGGCTTGAGTGCAGTCAGTACTTGTACCATATCGAGTTGGCAAGGTGATTTGCAGTGAATTTTGATGATCCGTCTGCCAGATTAACAATCAGACTTTCTGCGTCCATTTCATTGACGAAAGAAACGCCCTTGAAGTAGACATGTTCGTTGAGTGTCTTCATTGTTATCTTCTTTTTCGTTGGTGGAATCTTCAGAATATTCAGGTACTTCTGCTTCTTCAGTGGTTGTGTGAGGTGGAGGCATGGAGACTTGATTATTTGTGGATTGTTGGGCTGTTTGTGGTAGTTGAGAGGTAGTAGTAGTCATCGAGGAAGGTTCTGGAGTGGGTTCTTGGGCAGGGTCAGGAGTTGGGCTTGAGGTTGACGTGAAGTTGACGATGTTAGGAATTATCTTGAGGAAATCATGTGAAGGTGGTGAGTCAGGGAAATTGAAAGTTATCATGGGATGAAGGATATTGTTAGCCATCTGGACGACATCATGAGAGGTAATGGGAGCAATCCTATTATCTGTCTCAGTGCTGGAGGCAACGATTTGGCAGTCGTAAGAATGAAGAGCTGACTAGCAGCTATAGGTCAGCAATAGACAGAATTAGGAAGAAGGGTGGGAACCCTATCATATGTGGTATTTTACCAAGGAGAGGAGTTGGAAATGAATGGTTGTCCAGAGCAATTGGTGTCAATTGCTGGCTGGACAAATACTGTAAGGAAAATGCAGTAACATTAATTGACAACTGGGACCCCTTCTATGGTAGAAATGACATGTATGCCAGGGATGGGGTTCACTTATCTAGGTCTGGAGTGGGGGCACTGGCAACTGCAGTGGAGGGAGCTGTTAGGGCTTTAAATTAGAAAAAGTTAGTGGTATGGGTTATGGGGGAAAAACAGTGAAGTCCCAGTGTAGTAATGTTATGAATTCTAGGGATACTAGCAATAGGCAGAATAAGGTGAATATTGGAAAGCCAGTGGCACTAGGTAACAAGGACAGCAATAGGTATAGTGGAAAAACAGAAATGAACAGGAAGAGTAAAGATAAGGGAGGTTTTCTGAATATTTTTTATACTAATAGTTGTAGTGTGAGAAATAAGATGGACGAATTGAGATTAGTTGCAAGGTCAGGTAATATTGATGTTTTTGCATTAACTGAGACGTGGTTTAATATGAAAAATCGGGACATGCCTGCTGAATGTCACATTCAAGGATTTAAATTGTTCCAAGTAGACAGAAGTATCGGGAAGGGGGGTGGGGTGGCACTTTATGTCCGTGATCATTTAAACTGTTGTATAAAAACGGGTATAAAGTCTGAAATAATACATGCAGAGTCTGTCTGGAAAGAATTTTCAGAGGGGTGTGAAAATTTGATTTTAGGCGTGATTTACCGTCCTCCAAACTTAGATAAAGAACAAGGGAGACTACTTTGGGAGGAAATTGTTAAGGCCACAAGGCACGATAACGTAGTAATTCTAGAGGACTTTAACTTTAGTCAGATTGATTGGAATTTCTTGACAAGCAATTTAGAATCTAACGACTTTTTAGAAGTAATTCAGGATTGTTTTTTGAAGCAGTTTGCGACAGAACCTTCAAGGGGAAATAACCTACTTGACTTGGTTCTGGCAAACAAGGAAACCCTTGTTAATAATTTAGAAATTACAGACGAACTCGACACAAGCATTGAATGGATATATGATAGTAGGGATAATTCAGTAACAGTCCCAGACTTTCGCTTAGCAGATTATAATGGGCTTAGAGAACACTTATCAACTGTGAACTGGGGAAACGAAGAGAGCTATCAATATGACAGCTTTCTTAACACTATACAGTCTGCCCAAAGAATATTTATCCCATATAAAGAAATTTGATCAAGTAGAAATGACCCGAAATGGATGAATAATAGGCTAAAATATCTTTTAGGGCAGAAGAAAGGAATTTATAGGTGCATAAAAGGAGGTGAGGGTCATATAAATCAGTATACTGACATTAAGAGGGACGTAAAAAAAGGGGATAAGAAAAGCTAAACGGGACTATAAAATTAAAGTTGCTAGGGATTCAAAAACTAACCCCAAAAGTTTTTTCCAGGTTTATAGAACAAAAGTTAGAGATAAGATAGGTCCCCTTAAAAATAACTCTGGGCATCTTACTGACAAGGAGAATGATATGTGCTCTATTTTTAATAATTATTTTCTCTCGGTTTTCACACAGGAAGACACTAGTAATATCCCAGTAATTAATTTTTATAGTTGCCATGAAGAAGATAAATTATGTAATATCACAGTCACTAGCGAAATGGTTATGAAACAAGTAGACTGACTGAAACAAAATAGATCGCCGGGTCCTGATGAGCTTTTTGCAGGGTTCTTAAGGAATGCAAAATGGGACTCTGTGAACCATTAACTAACATTTTTAATCTATCTCTTCAAACAGGTGTAGTGTCTGATATGTGGAAGATGGCCAATGATTTCGTGAGTCAGTAATTCCTATTTTCAAAGCAGGGGACAAGTCACTACCGTCAAATTACCCCCAATAAGCCTGACCTCAATTGTAGGCAAATTACTAAAGTCAATTATAGCTGATATTATAAGAAGCCATCTAGATAACCATAATTTGATTAATGATACTCAGCATGGATTCACGAGGGGCCGTTCCTGCCTATCTAATTTATTAACCTTCTTCAGTAAAGCTTTTGAGGCTGTTGATCACGATAAAGAATTCGATATTGTTTATTTAGATTTTAGTAAGGCTTTTGATAGAGTACCGCACCAGAGATTATTAAAGAAATTAGCAGCTCATGGCATTGGGGAAAAAGTGCTGTCATGGATCGAGTCATGGCTCACTAATAGGAAGCAGAGAGTATGTATAAATGGGGTTAAATCCGAGTGGGGGTCTGTAACAAGTGGCGTTCCACAGGGATCAGTCTTGGGCCTGTTGTTGTTTATAATATATATCAATGACCTTGATGAGGGAATTACTAGTGATATGAGCAAATTTGCCGATGACACGAAGATTCAAACGTAGATGTCAGGGAACTTCAGGAGGATTTAGACAAACTCAATTCCTGGTCAGAAAAGTGGCAGATGCAATTCAATGTAGATAAATGCAAGGTTCTGATGCTCGAGAGTGTCCATAACCCAAGCACTTATAAGTTAAATAACGTAGAACTTAGCCATACAGAATGCGAAAAAGACTTGGGGGTTATGGTAAGCAGCAACCTTAAACCAAGACAGCAATGTCTAAGTGTACATAATAAGGCTAACAGATTACTGGGATTTATATCAAGAAGTGTAAGCAACAGAAGTCCAGAGGTTATATTACAGCTTTTTACATCATTAGTATGGCCTCACCTAGATTATACAGCTCAGTTCTGGTCTCCATATTACAGAATAGATATTAATTCGTTAGAAAACATTTATCGTAGAATGACTAAATTAATACATAGCATTAGAAATCTTCCGTATGAAGAAAGATTGAAGCCCCTTAAATTACATTCACTTGTGAGACGAAGAATGAGGGAAGACATGATCGAGGTGTACAAGTGGAAAACGGGTATTAACAGGGAGAATATAAATAAGGTCTTGAAGATATCTCTCCAAGAGAGAACATGCAATAATGGATTTAAATTTTAGATAAGTTTAGATTTAAAAAGGATATAGGAAAGTATTGGTTTGAAAATAGGATAGTTGATGAGTGGAACAGTCTGCCTAGTAGAAGAGGTCCCAGTTGTCAATGAATGTTACTGCATTTTCCTTACAGTATTTGTCCAGCCAGCAATTGACACCAATTGCCCTGGACAACCATTCATTTCCAACTCCTCTCCTTGGTAAAATACCACATATGACAGGGTTCCCGCCCTTCTTCCTAATTGTGTATATTGCCTACCTATAGCTGCTAAACTGCTCCTCACTCCTACACCTGCCAACATCGTTGCCTCCAGCACTGAGACAGATAATAGGGTTGCTCCCATTGCTCTCATGATGTCGTCCAGACAGCTAACAATATCCTTCATCCCAGCCCCAGGATAATACACCCTCTGCCTTCTCTTCCTATCTTTAAAACAAAATTCCCTATCCATAAACCTAATCTGACTGTCCCCAACTAAAACAATGTTCTTACCTGACTGGCGGTGTGCATGACGTTCTCGACGGTCTTTGTAGAGATGGTCTTCGTTGGGATGTCTTCACATTCGTCTGATAACAAGGAAAAAGAGTTCCTGGTTTTCACAGCAGTCTCCTGGACCTTCTTCAACTTCAGCTTCGTCCCTTCAGAGCCGACTAGCATCCATTCGTTGGTCTGATCATCGGCGACATTGTTCCGGGGATAATCCTTGCATATACCCTTCAAACGTTGAATTTCTGTTCTAGCTTCCGTTAATTCCGCCTTAAGTTGGAGATATAGCTGCTCGTAGTCGAGAAGCCATCATCCAATCTCAGGTAGCTAAGAACGGAGAGCACAGTAGAAAAGTCTTCACAGAGCAAAGATGGTTCAGTCCACAGAGAGTACACTAGACATGTCCTCACTGAGCTAAGTACAGGAATTCCAAGCGCTTTCGTGACTGCTCACATTATCAGTTGGAGTAGAATTTCTTGTCCTTAATATGGCATTCGTTCGTTAAATGAAGGTATGAGTAGCAGTTCCAGCAGGGAGAGACGTGTGCGAAACGTTCTGGTTCTATTTGTCGTGGATTAATGTGGTAGTATGAGATGGCTAGGCCATCAAACAGTGCTCGATGTCTGTGAAGGTGACTTTGGTCATGGATGTTGCAATTGGGATCTTTGTAATGTTGTCAATCGAAGCCCAGGAGTTTTGTTCTTTAACTGATGTCTTCAGGTCAGCTATCGATTGGGTTGTTATAATCTTGTCCAGTCGTTTCATAAAAACAGAACGTTTCGCCAGCAGTGAAGGTGAATGGGATATGGTGAACTGTCGGTCATTTAGTGTCTTCACAGCAGTGTCGTCGGTCAGTTTTGCAGCTTCAAGGTCGTCAGTACAGACAACTAAGAAGGAGTCTTTTAGCGAGAGGATAGCTGTAAATTTAACCTGCAAGCAGGTCTTTACAGCTGAAGCAAGGGCTAGTTTAGTGGAGTCGTTGATAACACCATTTGTAGGCTTTATCTTCACACGATGAGCAAGCATCTTGAAAGAGTAGAGGCTATAAATTCCCCTCCCCAACGGGGATCGAAGGGATACTTCTTGATGTACTGGAGCGACTGTGACTTGCCAGTAGCAAGGTAAGCAGTGGAATGATGATGTATAATTAGACTGCCCAACAAACTACCACCACCATACATTCATACTTTCCCTACTCCTATCTACTGAACTTTTCCCTCACAATATTATTATTAAAATTAGACAAATGTGCAACATCTGCGTATATTTACTCTAGACGATTCGCCATCCAGTGGCTTTATCAATACAAATTCAAAGGCATAATTGCAAGACAGTAGAACTATATACAAAACATGAGGTAATCAGTCTCGGCCTTGGAGTTGGTAAAGAGCACCGTAGTGGTGAAGAGTCTGAAGCATAGGCAAGGTAAGATGGCGCTTATATACTGGTGTCAGGTGGTGAGGGACGGGTAGCAGACGAAGAATAAAGCCATCATCATATCTAGCTGGTGGAAGTGAGTGACTATGCTTGGCTTCAAGGCGAAAATTTAGTTGTAATTTAAAAAGTTTTCTGAGAGGAAAGTGAAGATTAGTGGTTGTGATTGAAAGTGATTCTCATAGCACAAGTTCTCACAGTTGTCTTACTTGACATAGATGGTGTAGCTGACTCATTCAGAGGTTAGTTCCAGTTTATTTGATCCATCTGGAGGAGTGCTCACCTGTGCAGAAGAAAACTTAAAGGGCTTTTGTGTAAGGGTTTGAATGGGTTTAACTGATTATTTTAACACCAATTAATTTGTTTCTTTCATTGATACCATCTCGTATGCTTGGAATATCAAGTTCTTCTCTCATGTTTAGAATATTGATGATTCGGAGACATCCTAGGTCCTAGGATGATCTTCAAGGCTTTGTTCTACAAATTTTTCAAGCCCTCCAAACGCCCAGTCTAGCATAAGAGCAAGAAGGGGTGCGGTATAATTAGCTAGTGATTTAATGTAAGCAGAATACATCATTTTCACAATTTTAACATTCACTTCGTCTCTAGGATGAAAATCTGTTCTAGATGCTTTAAGGCTTTCTTCCTATTGTCAACAAAGTCTTTTTACAACAAAAATAATTATATAATTAGTGGGACCACACAGCCTATTTGTCTACGCATCTCTTTAGGGAAGGACTTTGTTAAGTATGTTTTCTCAGCCTAGGTGACCTGACATGAGGCAAGTTCAGGGTTAAGGATGTTTTGGGTGTTTGAGAATCCTGTGGTGAGAATCAGCACAACTAATCATATAATAACAGGGCTGGATACACAGAGCATTTAATAAAGCTTTAATTAGAATATTGAATAAGATGAGACTGAGGACATCTCCCTGTGGGGTGCCTAGTTTAAAGTCTCTCAGTTACACTTCTATGTCCCTAAAACAACATAAAAAGAAGACTTTTTCTTTGGAGATATAGACTTTAATCCAGGGGAGAAGCCATCCTCCTGCATCCATTCTGGCAAGCTTACTAATATGATTGCATGTCAGATAGCTATATCAAAGGACAAGGAGAGGTAGAGTAGAAGTTGTCAGTGTGTTGGGTGAGTAAGCTGGTTACGCTGAAATGCACACTTCTATATATGAAGCCCTATAACCGGAGAGACAGAAATTGTGGAATTCCCTCATGAGACGATTATGAATCATCCTCTCAAGTGTTTTACACAAACAGCTAGTAAGAGATATTGGGCGAAAAGTATTTTATTGATAATGTTATAGAATGCAAATGATAAGACTATTAGTCCTTAGTTATAGGGAACTCTCTTTACATAGCTCTTGTGTCATTGTTCAAGTAATGGATTTTCTGGTTCTTGACAGAGTAATCTGGGTATGCTTTAATATATTACTTCCGTAAAGAGGCGGATTTGCCTCTAGTGCGGTAATAAGCTCAAATTTAGTGAAAGGAATGTCGCATTCACTTTCCATGCTGAACATCAAACATATCAGTCTCTCCCTGACGTCATGATTGGCCTTTAATTACGTCTGTGTGGTAATACGTACATTGCCGTATCTAGTTGTAGCAGCCCAAGCACTGACCAACTGGTGTTGTTTTAGCACGCCTTGTGGAAGCAAGTCAAAATTGACGGGGCTCTTAACCACTTCCCCAAACAATCCGACAAACATCATGTACCTATCGGAACTAGACATGTTTCATGATGCGAGGACACACGTTGGTGTGGTACCCTCATGCATGTATGCATGAAGAAGAATGCGAAATCACAGGATCTAAATATGCAAAACATCACAGAGGGAGGGGGGCGGGTTGGAGGAAGAGGGATGAGATAAAAACCAATGCTTGAGGCCTTTCTGTATAAACCTGTGTAGAGGGTAAAGATTCTTGATCTGACCAGTTCTTTTACTCTTTATTTTATTTATATTGCTTCATGCCTGGCTAAGTAGGGGTGTGGGCATTGAGACCACTGACGAATGTTTTCTAGTCTCTATACCGAAGCTCTTATAAACTCCCTGGCAGCAACAAAGGCAGTTTGACAGAGCTTCAGCATTGCAGGTCCGCGATTTTAGGATCTTTATCTGTATCATGAGCAACGATGTTATTATGGTGGTCAGGGGGAACATGAATATCCCACAAGGTAGGACAGTATTACCATATCGAGAGTGTTAGTCTTGGGAAATGATCTGATGTTATATCTGTTATAATGGGAGACTTACAGCTGGCAAAGGTATTATTGAAGCAAAGGCATAGATCAAGGATGCCTATACATATGTGTGCGTTCAAGGTTTCCTACAATTTGCACATCATTATGATTAAGATTGAAAAATGTTGTTTACTATTACGATTACTAAAGTGTTTACCATTACGATTACTAAAGTGTTTACCATTACGATTACTAAAGTGTTTACCATTGCGATTACTAAAGTGTTTACCATTGCGATTACTAAAGTGTTTACCATTGCGATTATTAAAGTGTTTACCATTACGATTACTAAAGTGTTTACCATTACAATTACTAAAGTGTTTACCATTACTATTACTAAAGTGTTTACTATTACGATTACTAATGTGTTTACCATTACGATTACTAGTGTTTACCATTACGATTACTAAAGTGTTTACCATTACGATTACTAAAGTGTTTACCATTACGATTACTAAAGTGTTTACCATTATGATTACTAAAGTGTTTACCATTATGATTGCTAAAGTTTCCAATGTTTTTGTGTCTTGCATTGTAATCTTCAACAAAAAGAGTCGGAAAAATAAACAACTAAGCAGTATAATGTGATCCTTTATTGACAACGTTTCGCCCACGCAGTGGGCTTTATCGAGTCACAGACAGATCTACCTGGAAAATGAGTAACATGAATATATATAGGGTATAGTCAGGTGGAGAATGCTGGGTCATGTTACTCATTTTCCAGGTAGATCTGTCTGTGACTCGATAAAGCCCACTGCGTGGGCGAAACGTTGTCAATAAAGGATCACATTATACTGCTTAGTTGTTTATTTTTCCATTGTGTCGGTATTTTATACCATTTATTTCCAAAAAGAGTCTGACATAACAGATTCGTAAGCATATTTATGTCCATCGTCTAATATGAAGACTAAAGAAGGGGTGGATCTCTCGAAGCATATTCTTAAGTAAAGTGTCCGATTCTTTCGATTTTCACTGAAAGTGTTTATATATGGGAATATGATACTATAGAACTTTATAAATTAGACACATATGCAACACTTGGGTATCTTTATTGAGGAAACGTTTCGCTACACAGTGGCTTCATCAGTCAAATACAAAGTAGAAAGGTGTAAGGAGAGGAGGAGTTTGAGATAATCAGTCCCTCGGCCTGGAATCGATGTGTTCAGTCCATCAGTCTTGTGGAAAGTACAGCACAGGGCCGTAGAGGTGGCTTATATACTGTAGTCAGGTGAGACGAAGCAGCAGGAGGCGAGGTCATAGTGGTACCAGCCACTAGTCGAAGTAGGTCTTCGTCCAAAGGTTGGACAAGTGTTGAAGAATTCGTTTGTATCAAGATCCCAAGATGTTGCTGTGTCAGACAGGATGTAGATAAATTTATAACTTGTTGGTTCTCTGAACCATTTATCTACATCCTGTCTGACACAGCAACATCTTGGGATCTTGATACAAACGAATTCTTCAACACTTGTCCAACCTTGGACGAAGACCTACTTCGACTAAAATAAAAAATAAAAATTATAAATAGTGTTACAGGAAAAGTGTTGCAGATGAGTGTGCACTACTAATTTAATTTCGTGCACAGGAAAGTATGAAAATACACCATAAAGATTTTTTAAATTTGAAAATAAAGATTTTTTTTCCTTAATTTTTAAAAAACAAATAAAGTAAATTGTTATTAGAGTGGTTTTGATCTAAAAAACATTATTAACATATCGGCCGTTTCCACCAAGGCAGGGTGACCTGAAAAAGAAGAAACACTTTCATCATCATTCACTCCATGACTGTCTTGCCAGAGGCGTGCTTAAATTACAGTTAAAAAACTGTTATATATCAACACCCCTCCTTCAGAACACAGGCACTGTACTTCCCACCTCCAGGACTCAAGTCCAACTTGCCGGTTTCCCTGAATCTTTCATAAATTTTAATTTGCTCACACTCCAACTGCACGTCAAGTCATAAAAATCATTCATCTCCACTCCTATCCAATACATTCAAGCATGCCTGCTGGAAGTCCAAACCCCTCGCACACAAAACCTCCTTTACCTCGTCCCTCCAACCTTTCCTAGGACGACCCCTACCCAGCCCTCCTCCCACTGCAGATTTATATGCCCTCCAAGTCATTCTATTTTGTTCCATTCTCACTAAATGTCCGAGTCATTCTATTTTGTTCCATTCTCACTAAATGTCCGAGCCACCTCAACAATCCTTCCTCTGCCCTTCTAACGTCCAAGCTACGGATTCTCTGCATTATACAGTCAGGAGGTGAGATGTAGGCCACTAGTAGAAGCAATAATGTGATCATTGAGAGGTTACGAATGGTTGGATTTGAGAGGGACGTGACCTCTCAGTGATCACATTCTTGCTTCTACTAGTGGCCTACACCTCACCTCCTGACAGTGTATAAGGCTCAATACTGTCACTTCAACTTCACATTGTTTCAGACTATGGAACAAATACTCTTCTCCAGACTGAGGGACTGACCACCTCAAAACTAGATCTTCAAGGGTGATGGACTGATTACATTGTCTTCACTTCACTTCTGCTTCTATCAACTTTTCTGTATTCGACTGAAGAAGCCTACTATGTAGGCGAAACGTTTCGAAATAAAGATACCTAACTGCTGCATATGTGTCTTACCTAACACATTACCAGTATATTCAACAGGCATATTACCTATAATATTTACACTCTCTTTGTCCCCTTTGCCTTTATACAAGGAACTATGCATGTTCTCTGCCAATCCCTAGGAACCTTACCCTCTTCCTTACAATAATTAAATAAAAGCACCAACTATTCCAGCTTTCATCCTACTGACTGCTTCAGGTACCTCCCCACACTTAATTATATACTTTTAGATAGCGGTATATAATTCAAGAACAATGATTTTTTGTATAATGTCAGAAAGATATTTTATGATTGCTCCATGAATAATGAAGTTACAACCGTATCAAAGACAATACACTCACATCACAACATAATAGAGGTACAGACATGTATGCACAGGGCTCCTGACCAGCAAAATGTGATCAGTCATAAGGGTGTATTCATAAAATTGAACTTCAATAACAAAAAACATACAATGGGAACAAGTCAACCATGTTTTAAATGAAACAAGCTGTGAAGATATCTTAAACAACACGGATCCGAACCTTTGCCTAGGAAAAATAACTCTACGGTTTTGAAGTCTTCTCAAGGCACATTCCATTAAGAAAAAGAAAGAGAAGATGTAAACTAGAAAGAGAGAGACGCTCCCTATACAGACGAAGGCGAAGAATCAGAGCTGCTGAGAGCGGCCAATATATCTGAAATGCCAAGGGAGGCACTGGTCAGTGAGATAGCAAAGATCGAACTTAATTAAGTTTAAGGAATTTTACAGGAGACAAGAATCTCAGGAAGAACTAAAAACCATAAAGGAAATTGAAAAAAAAAATACTTCTTCTCTTATGCCAAATCTAAGGAAAAAACAACATCCAGAATGAGGCCTCTGCTTAGGCGAGATGGGACATACATAGATGGCAGCAAAGAAATGAGTGAGATACTAATGTCCCAATACGACTCAGTGTTCAGCGAGCTGTTACCCAGACTAAGGATCGACAATCTAAATGAATTCTTCATGAACGAGACCCAAAATTTGGTCAGCTCAAAAATCTCTGATATTATCCTAACACCACAAGACTTCGAAAAGGCAATAAATGGCATGCCCATGCACTCTGCCCCAGGCCCAGACTCCTGGAACTCCGTGTTTATTAAGAACTGCAAGAAACCCCTGTCGCGTGACTTCAGCATTCTATGGAAAGGGAGCGTGGACACAGGGGTCATCCCACATTCACTAAAAACAATAGACATAGCCCCACTCTACAAAGGTGGCAGTGCTATCGGTCTGTAGTTCTTTGCAATTGCAAAGAACTACAGAGATAGCACTAACATCCCATTTCATAAACATCTTTGAAAGGGTTCTAAGAAGCAAGATCTCTAACCACCTAGATACCCATCAGTTACACAAACCAGGGCAACACACATTTAAACCAGGTCGCTCCTGCCTGTCCCAGCTACTGGACCACTATGACAAGGTCCTGGATGCTATAGAGGATAAACAAAATGCAGATGTAGTATTCACAGACTTTGCGAAAACCTTCAACAAGTGAGACCATGGTGTAATAGCACACAAAATGCATGATAAAGAAATAACAGGAAAATATGGTAGGTAGATCTATAACTTCCTAACAAATAGAACACAAAGAGTAATAGTAAACAAAGTCCGAGGCAGCTACGGTGAAAATCTCTGTTCCACAAGGCACAGTATTCGCTCCAATCCTATTCCTAATCCTCATATCTGACATAGACAGAGATATAAGCCAAAGCTCAATGACTTCCTTTGCGGAAGACACCCGAATTGCCACTACAGTGACCTCCATCGAAGACACTGACTCCAAGCGGACATCAACCAAATCTTCAAATGGGCCACTCAAAACATTATGAAGTTCAATGAAGAGAAATTTCAACTACTCAGGTATGGAAAACTTGAGGTATACAACAAATTCTAACCATACAGTAGAGCGAAAAAATAATATGAAGGACCTGGGAGTGATAATGTCAAAGGATCTCGCCTTTAAAGACCAATACAATGTATCTACGGCATCTGCTAGAAAAATTATAGGATGGATAATGAGAACCTTCAAAACTAGGGACGCCAAGCCCATGATGATTCTCATGAAATAGCTTGTTCTCTTTAGGCTGGAATACTGCTGTACACTGACTGCCCCTTCAAGGCTGGCGAAATTGCTGACCTGGAGAGTGTACAAAAAACTTTCACGGCACACATAAGTAGGATAAAGCACCTAAATTACTGAGAAACGTTGAAGGTCCTTGATTTGTATTCCCTGGAACACAGGCGAGAGAGATACATTATACTATACACTTGGAAAGTCCTAGAGAGATTATTACCAAACTTGCACAAAAAAATCACTCCCTGTGAAAGCAAAAGACTTGGCAGGAGATGCAACATTTCCCCAATGAAAAGCAGGGTCACCACGAGTACACTCGAGGCCCGGTCTCAGACCGGGCCTCGGGGGCGTTGACCCCTGAAACCCTTTAGGTATACACCAGGTACACAACAGCAAATATTCAGTAACTGAATTCTGAGATAATCGCAGATATAGAAATAATATGGTACTATTAATGTTGGTAGAATTACCAACAATATGTTAAGTAAAATACAATTATACACCAATTATACATCAAACATTTTATTTCTGTTAGGTAAAAGGACACAATTACAACTAATGTAACATTTTACTGTGGCAACGTTTCGCTCTCCAGGAGCTTTGTCAAGCTGTTACTGCTTAACAAAGCTCCTGGAGAGCGAAACGTTGCCACAGTAAAATGAAACATTAGTTGTACTTGTGTCCATTCACCTAACATAAATAAAATGTTTGGTATATAATTGTTTGGTGCATCAGATAATTGTGATGATATCTATACTTTAAAGAAGAAATATAGAAGTGTAATGAGCGAACTGTTCCCAAAATATCAAAGCCACGTACTAGAAGTTATCATTATGAATGGGAAAATGTTATTTGGAAAAATATGAAATTTCCGATAACTGGACTTGGAGAAAATGTAGAAACAAAATTTTAACAATCAAATATTTTTTTTCGGTTGTGGATTATATTTTGAAAGTGAAAAAAATAACTTGTTTAAGATTACTTTTTTGGTTTCACCCATAAGGAGACCTTTTTATTAATGTATATGAGGCAGTATCCCATTTATGGGGCTTCTTCAGGTTCCTTGAATTCAAATTCAAATTCAAATTTTTATTTCTTTGCACAGTTTACAATGTGATTGACATGTTGTAGGGAGTCCTATTTACAAAGGTAGTTTACATTGTATAATTACAATAATGATTTGCAGTGCAAAGAGCCACTATCATGCCTAGGCATTTCGGGCTGACTAAATTTAATGGGTTACAGACTACTTAATACTAGACAAATAGATCATAGTTTGTTTAAGTTATACATCTATTTTTATATATAGCAAACAGTAAAATGACTCAAATTACAGTATGGGAATAATACAATCAGTCCTACTTATGTCCGATTCCACAGGCTTTATATACCAGAATAGACTTAGTACTTCTCAAACAAGAAATTAGTTACCTTTCCTTATACGTATGATTTATTTTCATGCCTTCCCCGACACCTGTTGCTACACACCTCTGGGTGTTATCGTTTAAAAATTCCTGTATATCAAATTTATAAACTTACTACAATTACATAAATTTTTCAAGAAAAAAAATGGATTGTGAATTGTATTTTTGTAGACTTTGCGAAAGCGTTTACAAGAGCTCTGCCTGAAAGGCTATTTTGTACGATACAAGGTTGTTATGTATGTAATACCAGGTGGAAGCTGCAATAAGATTTACATGTAAGAAATGGTAAGGGATTTAGACAAGCACGCAAGTGAAAACAAATATGTTTATGTTGATGTAAACAATGTCTATATTATACACACTAATATAAACATATAATGAATTGGAGTGAGGTGGGAATTTTCTTTCAGGAAGAGAGTAGTGGTAAATATCTCTGAATGGTCTATCTTAAAGCAGTGTTCTCACCTGCTTCATTTTCTTCCTCTTTTTTCAGTTACTTCGTTGGAAGATTTCCCAGTGGTATGGTCTCTTGCTCTGGGGTCGTCCAGATAGCTATGGTCTATTGCTCTGGGGTCGTCCAGATAGCTATGGTCTCTTGCTCTGAGGTCGTCCAGATAGCTATGGTCTATTGCTCTGGGGTCGTCCAGATAGAAATGGTCTCTTGCTCTGGGGTCGTCCAGATAGCTATGGTCTCTTGCTCTGGGGTCGTCTAGATAGCTATGGTCTCTTGCTCTGGAGTCGTCCAGATAGCTATGGTCGCCTCTTTGGCTTCCACAGTCGTAGCACTGATGTCTTCACTAGCTCAGATAAGAAGATCGTTTCACTCACACTTCTTTTAATTATTCAATTCTCTCTCTTTATTTTTTCTTCAATTAATTCTTAAAGATTATTCATCCTCTTTTAATCGACCATAATCTCCACCTCTTCTAATAAAATAATAACTATGACCACCACCACCAACACAACCATCACCACTACCACCATCAGCACCACCACTACTACTACTAACACCACGACCACCAACTCCCACTACCCCTTTCCCCATCTGATAACGTGTTTCCACTATTGTAGCGTTGTATCTTCGATGTGGTCAACCGCTTATCTGCTTCCCTTTACCTATTCCTTTCTCCTTCCTTCCCTCTCCTGTTCGTCCAGTTTTATGGTAACAATGTATATTATTACCACATAGTCTCTCCACAATGTTTCAGTATTTTTTAGGATATTTCTTTTAGGTCATATGATTATGCATGCCCTGTTGGGTTTATATTTCACGTCAGGCCGCCCTTATATTCCGCGCCATGCTAGTGTTGCCATATCATGGGCTTAGGCCTACCTTCAGCCTGTGAGATGTTGCCTCGCTCTCACTCAACAGACTGCCTACAGACAAGAAGTGCCTCTCCTCTCTCTCTCTCTCTCTCTCTCTCTGTCTCTCTCTCTCTCTCTCTCTCTCTCTCTCTCTCTCTCTCTCTCTCTCTCTCTCTCTCTCTCTCTCTCTCTCTCTCTCTCTCTCTCTCTTCTCATCAGGCTGAGGCTTAGCCTTGAGACCAGTCCTCAGGGCCGCCTAGACACGTTGCCTATATCAAGAACCCAATAAAGTAAAGACGTTGCCTCCGAAGAGTATTATTCAACGCTACCAGAGTTATAACCATTTCCATTATATTTGTGCCATGAGGTGTTTGCAGCATTTGTGTTTGCCCGGAGGGAGGAAGGATGATAAAGTCATGAGTCATCGACTCATGCAAGCAGCATAAGTCTCTCAACAAGTTATTTTGTTGTCGTGTCTGCACCTCTGATCAACCAGCATTCAGGGCCAAATTCGATTAATTTCCTCAGGAAATCTTAAGGTGTCACCTGGGTCCCACAGGATTCGATGCTGTTGTAAGTCACATGTTTAGCATCACTTGTATGTTGCTGTTGTTTCAGCTCAGCACGGCTATTTCAGCACGACAGAGGTGAGTTTTGTAGTGTTTTCTAGTCCACTCTGGGCTCTAAATGCGTGGGTGAGTAAGGGAGAGACAGTGGATTCTCGCCTTGCATATCCAACGTCCACCACTCCTCTCTCTGTGCTGTTTATCTGTGAATTCCAAGCAAATTCCTGGCCAGAGCTGTGTATCAGTCACTCGTAGCTACGTGGATCAGCAAGCCAAGTGAATCTGCAAGCAATGTGGATCAAAGAGCCACGTGGATCACCAAACTGTATGGATCACAGAGACGTGAGTTGCTAGGCATGTGGATTATGAAGCCACGTGAGTTACCAGACCGTGTAGATGTAATCATGCAACGTGATGTCTATACCACATGCTGTCCAGGTCTTATCATGTCAGATGTCCAATCCACATGTCACAGCTACTGTAGCCTGAAGCGCGGCCTACCCCCTACACACACAGCCTACCTCAGGCTATCACTTCCCAGCCCTGTCTAACTAATAGCGGCGTCTGTTTGCTGTTCTCTGCCTGACGTCACCCCAGGACGTCTGCCTGACGTCACCCCAGGACGTCTGCCTGACGTCACACCATGACATCACCTCACGACGTCACTCCAGAATATCTCCCCGACGTCACACCATGGCGTCCCCTCACGAAGTCAAGCTGACAACATTCCATGATGTCACATTGAGTGTTAATTTGCATTTTTATAGTGAGCAATTTAAGTTTTTTTCAGTAATGTCTAGAACGATTGAGAGAAGAAATATTGAAGGGGTTCGGTATTGCAATGTCAAATGTTAATTCTTCTCAGTCAGTGTTCCATTACTAGTGTTCTAACATGTTCTAACATCATTTGTTATTTCAAGCCATGTTGTAATAATGCCACCGCATTTTCAGTACGGGTGTGCAAGTTTCCCATGTGTTCCAGTGAGGTAGCCTGAACCTAGATCAATGTGTAGACCACAGTGTGGTCTGAGCCCAGATCATTGTAACACCCTTGTGTTACATGTCACTCTGATGTGACCATTCGACGATTGACACTAGTCAGTCCAGGCATCAGATAGGTGAGTCGCCTGAGCACCCTGTATAGATAGTAATTAATTATGCTCGCTGCTCTCGTTGACGTCACGTCAGACAGTCGTCCCTGCTACGACTTATACATAAGCCTGAGTCGTCCATGCTACAACTACCCCCACCCGGAGGCCCCAAGAAAGAAGGTAGAAGAAAGAAGAGATGACCGACACCCTCTACCCAGGGGGCCAATGCCGGGTCACCATTTGGAGAAGACCCGGGCCGGACGTACCGGCGAACCTACAACAACAACAATGCTACAACTCACCCTCTCCCCGGCACCGCTCAGCAGCTGTGCTACGCGGAGTTTCCGTCCTGCACAGATGCCGAGTTCCGAAGACGCCTCACTCGAGGACACCAGCAGATTGTGCCCCACCTTGAGTGAACTATGCAGCAATTACCCCACGAAGACTGTTTCACTGTTCCAAACGAGATCGTGCTTTGTTGCATAGCTCAGCCACATCGATGTCTCTTTTGACGTGTTGCAGTGCTGACCTATCCAGACGCAGGAAAGCGTGCAGTGACACCCACTGAGGCTCACTGTGTTGACACACCATGTTTTAGCACACCCCCTTTTTTCCTTCCCTCCCTGGTAGGAGTTTTTGTCCATGTATATATGTTTTGTTTTGCATTTTGTGATAGTGCCCTGTTCCTGCGAGAGAGAGAGAGAGAGAGAGAGAGAGAGAGAGAGAGAGAGAGACAGACAGCAGACAACGAAGACAGACGACAGACAACAGACAGACAGACAGACAGACAGAAGACAGACAGACAACAGACAGACAGACAGGCAGACAGACAGACAGACAGACAGACGAGAGTTTTATTCAGTCACCTGACACGGTCGGGAGGACCGTGAGCAGCATGCCCGAGCGATGTATGTCTGTTGGGTTTATATTTCATGTCAGTCCGCCCTTATATTTCACGCCATGCTAGGTCTGCCTTGAGATGCTGCCTCGTTCGCACCCAGCAGACTGCCTACAGACAAGAAGTGCTTCCTCTCTCTCTCTCCCTCGCCAGGCTGAGGCTTGGCTTCGGGGCCTGGCCCTCAGGGCCCTAGACACACTAACAGTATCAAGAACCCAATAAATAAAGGACGTAGCCTCCGAAGAGTATTATTCACCAGAGCTATAACAATTTCCATTATATTATTATTAATGTTTTAAGCATTTCATTTTGTTCTTGTCTCTAAAATAATAATAATAATAATAATAATAATAATAATAATAATAATAATCTAACTCCCAGTCTGCTCTTAAATCTTTGGCTGTAACATTTTTTTGTTAATAATCACTTAGGGATAATACTTATTTATTCATAATATCGACTAAGGTCAGTGCGTAACAAATGGGATTAATAACGTTCGTGCCATGTCTTAGTGCTAAGCAGGAAATGCCACTCTATTTGAATTTCTTGGATTATCCTCTGCGTAGATCATCTGAATAAAATATTTTATAGTTGATTGCTCTGTTTCTCTTCCCATTGTTTTTAAAGGCAAAACGTTTCACGTTTATATCTCCAGCTCACGTTCCTTGATATTCGTTGATTTTACGTCAATGTTTGTATCGCTGTTACTGTGTTTAATCTTTCAAAGTCAAGTGATTATTGTAAACATATTTAAGACACCATTATTTGCATATGTGTTTTTATAGTTCTCGGTCTCAGATTTAACGGAATCACTTTATTGGTATATTGGAGAAGCTACTTTATTTATATAGCGGGAATTCATCCAATAAAAACATTAATTTCAATGTTGTTTTTATTCCATATAACTTGATCATTGAAAATGGTATAAAATACCGACAACTTGATGAATAAGAAACCTCATCTTCATTTCACTACTCCATCTGTTGCCTCTGTATCTGACTGAAGATGGCTTCCGTGTAGGCGAAACATTTCAACACTAAATATACCAACTGTTGCACATGTCTCTTAATCATCAACTTTATCATTGTTTTGTATATTCATTCATCACTACCACTGTACTACAGCTCCTGGACCACAGATCTTGAGGACACACTTTCTTCTTTCCCGCCACATTGTTTATATAATAACTTCGGTGGTAACACTATCATATTAATAATCTCTACATTGGTACATTCAAACTTTTTCTATTAATATATATCTTTTAAGTGTATTCGGTCAATACCACCACTGTAGCATCAATGGAAATATATACTTTTCCAATTGTTTAATCATGAAGGGCCTTTTGGCACTACAAAGTTCACATCCTGAGTCATTCTTCCAAATATTTACCTTCCTCAAAAGTTTTAATGAGATGTATGCAAAGACTTTGTGTCTCAGGATATGTTCTTTGTAACAGTGTATTTTGCTAATACTTAATACCGAGGTTGTTCAGTCAGAGTGTTTCATGCAAAGGCAACACTTCAGAGTGTGTTCACACAGATATAATATGTTTATTTTGTCCTTGTAATGCATGCATTCTCCTAAATTACTATATGGTTCAAGGTAAGTTGCATTGCAAAGGTATTTAGGTGTATTATTTGCTTCTTCTAAAAGAGAATGTTTTAAGGTTGGGTATTACGAGATAATGTTTTATGGCTGCTTTCCTCTAATAAGATATTATTTAATGGTATATTTCGTCCAGAAGAAGATGATATGAAAAGGTGATTCAAGATAAGGTGAATTCTTTTACAATAAAGGTACTGAGTTTCACTGTGTTTCAAGACTGAATATCCAATATTTTCTCTAGAAGAAAATATTTTTCAAGATGATGTTAAGTATTTCAGGTCAGTAATACTCAATATTTTTCTGATATAATGTGCGTAGAAAAATATCATGGTTGAATAGGAAGGTAAAACATTGTTCTGGCATCACTGTAAGATGATTCAACATAATGTTTTTGGATGCATCTTAAAGTATGGTAATTTCAAGGCAAAATTATTTTGTAAAGGTTCACATCATGGTGTCACACCTCCATTAGGGGTATTTCAGTCTCAGTTTTCCCATCATATTTATTTCACTTGCATTATATCTCTACCTTACTTTACGACGTGCATTATCATATGTACTGTATCTCCATCATTTGTGGTCACAACAACATATTTTTTTGGGCACTTACAATTACTTTCATCATCTTTATATTATTCATTGTAGAAAACGTTTTAGTAAACATATTCTTTCTTTCTCCATGGCGATGATTGGCCATGGAGAAAGACACAGCCATTTAAATAATTACATAGCCAAGGAGAAGACACAGCCATTTAAATAATTACATAGCCAAGGAGGAAGACACAGCCATTTAAATAATTACATAGCCAAGGAGGAAGACACAGCCATTTAATTAATTACATGCCAAGAAGCACGCCATTAAATAAATTTCATAGCCAAGGAGGAGATCACAGCCATTTAAATAAATTCATAGCAAGGAGAGACACAGCCATTTAAAATTACATACAACGGATTTGCAACATTGTGAACTTTTACCAGGAAGATACAGCCTTTCAATAATTAATACCACAGGAAAACGACAGCAGGTCTATTATTGCCATGCAGGCCACTGGCCCATGCCAGGCCTACTGAGCCAGCAGGCCTACTGGCCCATCATACTGGCCCATGCAGCTTATGTCCATCAGCCTCTGGCCCATGAACAACCGTTCTGGCCCATGCTGAACCTACTGGCCCATCGTCCTACTGACCCATGCAGACCACGGCCCATGCAGGCCTCTACCATGAGCATGGCCATGCAGGCTTACTGGCCCATGCAGGCCTACTGGCCCATGCAGGCCTACTGGCCCATGCAGGCCTACTGGCCCATGCAGGCCTACTGGCCCATGCTGTGATTGACCTTCCATATCAACCTTTTCTCAGCCATATATTTGTCAAACTTTTCATCAGCCAACCCAAGAAGTTACATCACTTGCCTCTCCATGTCATCACACACTCTTCACTTGCCTCTCCATGTCATCACACACTCTTCACTTGACTCTCCATGTCATCACACACTCTTCACTTGACTCTTCATGTCATCACACACTCTTCACTTGACTCTCCATGTCATCACACACTCTTCACTTGACTCTCCATGTCATCACACACTCTTCACTTGACTCTCCATGTCATCACACACTCTTCACTTGACTCTCCATGTCATCACACACTCTTCACTTGCCTCTCCATGTCATCACACACTCTTCACTTGCCTCTCCATGTCATCACACACTCTTCACTTGCCTCTCCATGTCATCACACACTCTTCACTTGCCTCTCCATGTCATCACACACTCTTCACTTGCCTCTCCATGTCATCACACACTCTTCACTTGCCTCTCCATGTCATCACACACTCTTCACTTGACTCTTCATGTCATCACACACTCTTCACATACACACCTCCTCTTCTCCCAGGTACATCTGTTTGTGAGTTTCAAAACTCCCTGTGTGGGTGAAACGTTGCCAATATATGATGGAAATAAACAGCATCTATGTCTCTCCCTCAGACGTGGGGTTTAATCGTATATAATGAGTAGCGCTGAATAATTTAAATATAAATTTCGTTTGTTACTCCGATTATATATTATTTTCTGAATTTACTTAATTTCTTACGAATGTTTTGAAAAAAATAGATTTTCACGTAATTGAAAAGTAATTTTGATAGCATATCGCATTTATTTATCTGATACATATACAAAAATTACATTACAATACACTGATTATGAAAGGTGTTTTTTCTCAAACCATATTTTGCTCCAGTCTGGGGAAAAAAAAAATAATTCATTGTCTGTTAAGGAATATAAAGCTTTTAAAATATAGTTCTTACTTTATGTCAAGTTTTGGCTCATACATTAGCGTACTTGATAAAATGATCTTCTAATGATTAATATAATAAGAGAATAAATATAAAAAAGATTTTTTGCCCATCTGATATTGCATGAGAAATCTAATTGTAGGTTAATTGCATGCGAATATGATTTGTGTATCTTACACCGTAAATGTAACACATACCACGAACGAGTGGTATTGATCAATAACTACACTGCACTAGCCAGGGGTCGAACCCATGATGCTTTGGCCCACCTCATGATGAGCGAAAACACATGACTCTCTAGTGTGTTTTCGCTCATCATGAGGTGGGCCAAACCATCATGGGTTCTACCCCTGGCTAGTGCAGTGTAGTTATTGAGCAATTCTACTCGTTCATGGTCACAATAATATAATATACTGCTTGTTGGGCTAGTACACCAAACAGGGAGGAGAATGGAATTAGCTTAGAGGCGTCCACACCACCGTATGTCCTTGGGTAGCGAGTACAACATTCAGTCCCACTGGATGCGCTTGTGTGATTCAGTGGACTAGAGCGTCATGTGTTTTCGCTCATCATGAGGTGGTCTAAAGCATCATGGGTTCCACCCCTGGCTAGTGCAGGCGCTCAGCAGTGCTGAGTGTGTTTTTCTTGATGCAAGGACAATCGTGGTCGTGGAGCCTCAGAGACTAATTTCAATCTCATTCTGTTTGGTGTACCAGCCTTCACCAGCAGTCTATATATCAATGAAATCGCGAAAAAGTGATTTTGAATCATTAACAGAACTGCGACTGGCCAGGACTCGATCCCGGGTTCCCATGCCAGCCCTGTGTGAACTAAACACAGTACACGTCTCTATCCACTGGACTACCATCCTTAAAAACCAGGCGCTCAGGAGTACTAAGCGTGTTTTAATGGTGACAGCGGTGAGGGCGTGATTGTGACGATTACGCAGATTTAAGGAGATTCTTCTACCAATCCAGCTGGACATTGTGTGTGTGACCACGTGAGTCCACCAGACGACGCAACCCACAAGCAAGCCAGCATCCTACAGCCTTGTCTACAAAAACTTCCTGGTTAGTTGCTTCGTGCTTAGTGTCTTATTTGCTAACCTACGAAGAGTTGATCCGGGTTTTACAAATCAAGTCAAGCCACTTAAGCCAGTCTGTAGGGAGAGCCTAAGCCACTCAGCCTGCTTCATTACTGATGTCTGCTGCATAGTCACAAACATTGAAGCCATCCTAGCCCTGCCAGTGTCGAAGGCTTGAGTCAGCTTAACAACCCAGGTGAGACAGATCATCCTTGAAGTTATTGTCTCCATGAATTGATTAATGAATTGGTTAATGAATCTAAGCACTGTTTTACAAATTTACTAACTTTTTTCATTAAGGTATTTAAGGAGGTAGATCATGGTAATGAATATAATATTGAGTAAATGGACTTCCGTAAGGCTCTTGATGAAGTTACAAATCGGAGACTATTGTGGAAAGTCAAGACACACGGAATAGAAAGAATTTTTTTATCCTCTATAGAGGGGTGGCTAACAGATAGGCAACAGAGAGTTTGCATAAATGGGGAGAAATCAGAGTGGGGGCACGTCACAAGCAGTGTTCCACAGGGGTCAGTGTTGGGTCCTTTGTTGTTCACTATTTACATAAACGACATAGATGAGGGAATACATAGCGACATCAACAAGTTTGCTGATGACACCAATTTAAATAGGCTGTCGAATTCTTTCTGACGAGGACACTAGACTGGTGCAGTGGCTGGAGAAGTGGCAGCTGCAGTTGATCTTAATATCACTAACTGCGAAAAATATTTGGTAGTTCTGGTTAGCAATAATCTAAAACCAAGACAACAGTGCGTAAGTGTTGGCAATAAAGCGAATAAGGCCTAAATAATAGAAGTCCTCAAGTTGTTCTTCAACTCTATATATCTCTGGTTAGGCCTCATTTAGATTATGCTGCACAGTTCTGGTCACCATATTGCTGAATGGATATAAATACACTGGGAAACGTACAAAGAAGGATGACAAAGTTGATCCTATGAATCAGAAATTTGTCCTACGAGGACAGACTGATAGCAATGAATCTGTACTCTCTAGAAAGGAGTAGAATTACGGGGATATGATTGAGGTTTATAAATGGAAGACAGGAATAAATGAAGGGGGCTGTAAATAACGTACTAATAATATCTAGTCAAGACAAGACTCGCAGCAATGATTTCAAGTTGGAAAAATTTAGATTTCAGAAAGGATATAGGAAAGCAGTGGTTTGGTAATAGAGTTGTGGATGAGTGGAACAGCTAAAACGTTGTGTAGTTTTAAAAATAGGTTAGATAAATACCTGAGTGGGTGTGGGTAGGTGTGAGTTGGACTTGACTAGCTTGTGCTAATAGGTCTGATGCAGTGTTCCTTCCTTCTTAAATGTATGTGACTTGGACCTGACTGGCTTAGGCCAGTAGTTTGATCTAGCCTAGCATGGGCCAGTAGGCCTGCTGCAGAGCTCCTTTCTTATGTTTATATATATATAATGTGGTTACGGCGATTACTAAACAGTATACTTCAGTTTTTGAACCTTCTGGTAGGAATTTTGGTGATAGATGTTAAGTAAAAGGACACAAATGCAACTAATGTGACATTTTATTGTGGCAACGTTTCGCTCTCCAGGAGCTTTGTCAAGCCGTTACAAGCGATACATGGACACAGATGGTACATATATACTCTCCGAATGAGGTGTAATACTAGTGGTGGTAGAAGTAGTAGTGATATAGGTTGTAGTAGTAGTAGTAATACAATAAGGTAGAACAATCAATTTGCACATGAGTAAAAGGTGATAAAACAATTACATGGGTAGTATAAAAATAGGTTAGACAAATATTTCTGCTGGAGGTTGGAATAGAGAAGGCCTGTAGCAGTGTTCCACATCTGCGATGTGCTTGTGTTGAATTAGCAGGAGAGACTATGTGATGGTAGGGTTTACTGTTTTCAGGAGGATTCTTGCTAAGACTTCAGAGATGGTGAAGCTGCCTTTGTTTTGTTTAATTGTGTTAGAAACAGCGATAAGTGCTGATTCAAGGCACTTGCGTCTGCGGAAATCAGTTTCTTTGATTACTAGTCGGGCGTCTTTGAATTTCATAAGATGATTGTTGGAATTTCGGTGTTGTACGCAGGCGTTGTTCAGGTTATCATTCCTACATGCATTTAACGTGTTCATTGAGGCGTGTTTCGAGGTTTCTTGCTGTTTCTCCTACATAAATTCTGTCGCAGCCTCCACAGGGTATAGTGTAGACCCCTGCGTTGACTGGTTCAAGGTGCTTGGATTTTGTCCTGGTTAGATCCTTTATAGAAGTACTGGAAGCGATGGCGACTTTATACTACCCATGTAATTGTTTTATCACCTTTTACTCATGTGCAAATTGATTGTTCTACCTTATTGTATTACTACTACTACTTATATCACTACTACTTCTACCACCACTAGTATTACACCTCACTTGGAGAGTATATATATATATACCATCTGTGTCCATGTATCGCTTGTAACGGCTTGAAAAAGCTCCTGGAGAGCGAAACGTTGCCACAATAAAATGTCACATTAGTTGCATTTGTGTCCTTTTACTTAACATATTGTCGGTAATTCTACCAATATTATTACATGTGATAATGATCTAATTTTTATTTACAACAATAGTTAATATATAATCCAAATGTGTTTGAATTTTGTGATACATTAGGTAAATGATATAAAACAATGAGTGTTTGAGTTTTTTGTGAATTACTGAACAAATATATTTGTGAGTAACTATAACTAGAGAGTTATATTTGTGAGATACACTAGTACACTAGAGAGTTATATTTGTGAGGTACACTAGTACACTAGAGAGTTATATTTGTGAGTACACTAGTACACTAGAGAGTTATATTTGTGAGTACACTAGTACACTAGAGAGTTATATTTGTGAGTACACTAGTACACTAGAGAGTTATATTTGTGAGATACACTAGTACACTAGAGAGTTATATTTGTGAGGTACACTAGTACACTAGAGAGTCATATTTGTGAGGTACACTAGTACACTAGAGAGTTATATTTGTGAGATACACTAGTACACTAGAGAGTTATATTTGTGAGGTACACTAGTACACTAGAGAGTTATATTTGTGAGATACACTAGTACACTAGAGAGTTATATTTGTGAGATACACTAGTACACTAGAGAGTCATATTTGTGAGGTACACTAGTACACTAGAGAGTTATATTTGTGAGATACACTAGTACACTAGAGAGTCATATTTGTGAGGTACACTAGTACACTAGAGAGTTATATTTGTGAGGTACACTAGTACACTAGAGAGTTATATTTGTGAGATACACTAGTACACTAGAGAGTCATATTTGTGAGGTACACTAGTACACTAGAGAGTTATATTTGTGAGGTACACTAGTACATTAGAGAGTTGTATTTGTGAGATACACTAGTACACTAGAGAGTTATATTTATGAGGTACACTAGTACACTAGAGAGTTATATTTGTGAGGTACACTAGTACACTAGAGAGTTATATTTGTGAGCTACACTAGTACACTAGAGAGTTATATTTGTGAGGTACACTAGAGAGTTATATTTGTGAGGTACACTAGTACACTAGAGAGTTATATTTGTGAGCTACACTAGTACACTAGAGAGTTATATTTGTGAGCTACACTAGTACACTAGAGAGTTAAATTTGTGAGCTACACTAGTACACTAGAGAGTTATATTTGTGAGGTACACTTGTACACTAGAGAGTTATATTTGTGAGGTACACTAGTACACTAGAGAGTTATATTTGTGAGCTACACTAGTACACTAGAGAGTTATATTTGTGAGCTACACTAGTACACTAGAAAGTTATATTTATGAGGTACACTTGTACACTAGAAAGTCATATTTGTGAGGTACACTAGTACACTAGAGAGTTATATTTGTGAGATACACTAGATAGTTATATTTGTGAGATACACTAGAGAGTTATATTTGTGAGATACACTAGAGAGTTATATTTGTTAGATACACTAGAGAGTTATATTTGTTAGATACACTAAGAGTTATATTTGTGAGATATTCCGGAAATAGAAGGTGTGTGTATGTGTGTTTTTCTCTAATAATGTTTATACAACTTTTAAGTTACAGTTCTCAAAGTTATGAATTGGTAAACTTTGTTTCTGTGATATATGAGGATGTGTGATGTATAGGGAGAAATAGTAAATTAAAATATAATGAGTAACCGCAGTAAAGAAGATGAGAGACAGAAGTCACCTTTGGAAACGAAATTTTCTCTAAATGTCTTTTACGTATTCCAAATAAAGTAGATTAAGGATTTTTTTTTATTTTAAACCTTGTTAATTGGTGAGAACATTTTAATTCGATGTGAGGAAAGAATATAATTACTAAAACTTTTCCTCCACTAGTAAAAATATGTTAAGAATCAGAGTAAATGGTGTAAAATTATGTTTTTGTTACCACATATATTATAGATATAAAGGACATGGTAGAATACAATGTATATATGGTACATTAAGACGACGTGACACATGTACAACAAAATAATGGTAAAAATAAAAGCAAAATTCCATTACTGAAGGCGAGACACTTAAATATAGATCACTAAAATAACACTGACTTTACCTTGAGATCACTTAAAATGCATCCTAGAAATACTGTATTGAATCTACTTACCTTGAATTAAGAACAATATATTGCCTTCACCTAGTACGTACCTTGGAAATTTTCTCACTCTACAGGAACAAAACTGTTGTAAAAACAGAATATCGAATATCACTAACTGGAAACACTCCCTGGAAAAACTCTCTGGAAACACTCTCTGGAAACACTCCCTTGAAACATTCTCTGGAAACACTCTCTGGAAACACTCCCTTGAAACACTCTCTGGAAACATTACCTGTAAACACTCCATTTAAACACTCCCTGAAACACTCCATTGAAACACTCTCTGGAAACACTACCTGGAAACACTCAATTGAAACACCCTCTGGAAACACTCCCTGGAAACACTCCATTGAAACATTCTCTGGAAACACTCCCTGGAAACACTCCATAGAAACACTCTCTGGAAACACTGGAAACACTCCATTGAAACACTACCAGGAAACATTCCATTGAAACATTCTCTGAAAACACTTCCTGGAAACACTAAATTGAAACACTCCCTTGAAACACTCTCTGGAAACAATCAATTGAAGCACTCTCTGAAACACTCCCTGGAAACACTCCATTGAAGCACTCCCTTGAAACACTCCCTGGAAACACTCCATTGAAGCACTCTCTGGAAACACTCCCTGGAAACACTCCATTGAAGCACTCTCTGGAAACACTCCCTGAAACACTCCATATAAACACTCCCTTGAAACACTCTCTGGAAACACTCCATTGAAACACTCTCTGGAAACACTCCATTGAAACACTCTCTGGAAACACTCCATTGAAACACTCCCTTGAAACACTCTCTGGAAACACTCCCTTGAAACACTCTCTGGAAACACTCCATTGAAGCACTCTCTGGAAACACTCCCTGGAAACACTCCATTGAAACACTCCCTTGAAACGCTCTCTGCAAACACTCCGTTGAAACACTCCTTTGAAACACTACTTGGAAACACTCCATTGAAACACTCCCTTGAAACACTACCTGGAAACACTCCATTGAAACACTCTCTGGAAACACTGCCTATAAACACTCCATTGAAACTCTCTGGAAACACTCCCCGGAAATACTCTATTGAAACACTCCCTTGAAACACTCTCTGGAAACACTCCATTGAAACACTCCCTTGAAACACTACCTGGAAACACTCCATTGAAACACTCTCTGGAAACTCTCCATTGAAACACTCCTTTGAAACACTACCTGTAAACTCTCCATTGATACACTCTCTGGAAACACTCCCCGGAAATACTCTATTGAAACACTCCCTTGAAACACTCTCTGGAAACACTCCATTGAAACACTCCCTTGAAACACTACCTGGAAACACTCCATTGAAACTCTCTCTGGAAACACTCCATTGAAACACTCTCTGGAAACACTCCCTGGAAACACTAAATTGAAACACTCCCTTGAAACACTCTCTGGAAACACTCCATTGAAACACTTCTTTGAAACACTACCTGGAAACTCTCCATTGATACACTCTCTGGAAACACTCCATTGAAACACTCTTTGAAACACTACCTGGAAACACTCCATTGAAACACTCTCTGGAAACACTCCCTGGAAACACTCTATTGAAACACTCCCTTGAAACACTCTCTGGAAACACTCCATTGAAACACTCCCTTGAAACACTACCTCGAAACACTCCATTGAAACACTCTCTGGAAACTCTCCATTGAAACACTCCTTTGAAACACTACCTGTAAACTTTCCATTGATACACTCTCTGGAAACACTCCATTGAAACACTCCCTTGAAACACTACCTGGAAACACTCTTTTGAACCCTTTTGAAACACTCCATTGAAACACTCTCTGGAAACACTCCTTGGAAACACTCTTTTGAAACACTCCCTTGAAACACTCACTCGATACACTCCCTGGAAACACTCTTTTGAAACACTCTCTTGAAACACTCTCTCGAGACACTCCCTTGAAACACTCCCTGGAAATACTCCCTTGAAACATTCCCTTGAAACACTCCCTTGAAACACTCCATTGAAACACTTCCTTGAGATTCTCTCTTGAAACACTCACTGGAAACACTACATTGAAGCACTCCCTGGAAACACTCCCTTGAAACTCTCCCTTGAAACACTCCCTGGAAACACTACCTTGAAACACCTTACCATGAAGCACAGTACCTGTACAGAAGGATACTCCAGAGGAAAGCATAAGCTATTTGTAAAACTTTCTTGAAACGTATCACCTTTCTGTTAACAATCTTGAAAGTTAAGGGCCACGTCAGTTCCCCTGTCTTCTAATATGTTAGTTTTGTCTATAATCTACCTAGTTCATAATTACTATCACATTTGCTTTGTCTGCTTTCGTAAGGTGAAGTCTACGATCTTTCCTTAATTTATGGTATAACTTAACAAATCTTTGATGACACTCGTGTTGCAGACCTCTCCAACACAATTGTCCCATTGTCCTCAAAGACTGGTTAAGTTATTCCATAAACATCATAGACTTCACCTTACCACGCTTTCCAATACATGATAATACTTTGAATAAAGTATTTTTCAATGAATTATAGCGTTTTTTTTTACAAACAACATACAACAATTTAAAACCTGTAAGAAAGGTAAATATTAGGAAGAATAATTTAGGATAAAATGAGCAGTGCAAATGAACTTGTCTTTTAAGGTCATTTAACTAAAGATTTGCTTTAACAAATCCAATGATTTTACAATGTAAGATTGACAGAATACACTTAAAAAATAATAGAACTTAATTGAAAAAGTTATCAATATGATGATATAACTAATGAAATATGGTTATTTGTAAACAAAAAAAAGCTATGTGGGTCTTCAGACCATCTGTGGTCCAGCTGGTGCAGAACATCTGTGGTCCAGCTGGTGCAGACATTTCAACAATGGTAGCGACGAGGGAATATGCCTCAACAATATGAGTTATTTTGAAAAAGAAAAAAACAATATAATAAGACTTTTCCATCTAGATGCAATTTCCCTGTATGACTAAGGATACTTATATTCCCTTCTAGATTATTATTATTATAATCAAAAGAAGCGCTAAACCACAAGGTTTCCCTTCTAGAGAATCTAGCAAACTCAGGGGACCGAGAGCTAAAGACACATTTAGACAACATATACAATCAACAGTGCTTTAAAATGCGCATAATAACCAAATAACTGAAAAGAAGAAATAACATTGTAATAGTGAAACGTAGTACCATAAACTCTAAGAAAGCCAAGGAGCATAAGCTAGAGTCATACATGCTCTATCAAGCCTTTAAAAATGTGGGGAGAGAAACAGAGCAAGGGAGTGGAATATTTACATTTACCGGGAGTAGGCACGAATATATCTTGATGTGACCTTTTGGTCATTGGTTACGCCTGGTTGATCAGGCCCGATCCACGGCGAGGCCTGGTCATGGACCGGACCAAAGGGACTTCGACCCCCAGAACTCCCTCCAGGTATACGTCAAGTACACCAGTTATGTAACAATCTTACTCGATATTTTGATAAACAAATATTATTCCTAAATAATTATTAAGAAATGAATTATGTTTGCAGCAAAGAACATTAAAGAGAACAGGTGGTAAGAGCGAGTTTTTTGTGAAGTTTGAGGGAGAGGGATGATAGATAGAGCACTTGAAACATATACTTACACAAATTATTTGATGAAGGGATTATATTAGAGGTAGTTGTGGTGGTAAAGTAGTTTTGGAGGTAGTGGTAGCATAGTTGTGGTGGTGGTGGTGGTTGTAGTGTGACTGTGGTGGTGATGGTGGTTGTTGTTAAGGAAAACTTACTTGACTGGCTCTGACTAAGAACGACCATTCAGGTAGACATGCCAGCCTCTCCTTATCTCTGAATTACTTAGCAAGACACTTCCCAGAAGTGCCTGTAAAAAAGCGTGCATTAAGTGAGCAATGAACACTGTATATCACTTACCAGGACAACTGAAGACTGCACCTTATACTCTTATGTTGCATGAATCTGTGTTGTAGACACCGTCCCAGGTGGTGCCCACCATGCAAGTCTTTAAATCTACCCGCTATGCTTATGAATAATTGGGCAATTCCTATCACAATATGCGGTAATTACCAGACTCCACCTTAGAAATATCTACAATAATTGATCATACTTATCTAAGTTTGAGCACTCAGCACTCCTAACCCTATAAATAAGGCTCCATAAAAGGCTGACTCCTAACATATTTAACGATTTATAGATGGGTACATGTTTCCACTGGCGTTGCTTTAGTGTTCCTGACTGCCTAAATTCAAAGCCTCTAGGTCTCTGAGTAGGCTTCTATGCTCTGAACTTAAATTGACAGCAGTAAGACAATGAGTGACTTTAGAATATTATTAATTTAATGGCCATAGTCATCAACTTAATCTTACTAAAATTGCAACCTTAGCCTAGGGACTAAACTTTACTCTGCAGTTTACATCTAACTTGCATTTAATAGGTAAAATATTTGGTAGCTTAGCCGGGCAAGAGGACAGAAAGCTCTTGAAGATAGACTGACGGCTGGACCCCCTTCATCCCTTCAAACCTTTGTAACAAAATACCCAGCCTTGCAACTTCCCATTGTAACGGAAAATACACGGCTTTTCCACCTTGGTGGTGGTGATGGTGGTGGTGATGGTGGTGGTGATGGTGGTGGTGGTGGTGGTGGAGGTGGTGGTGGTGGTGGTGGTGGTGGAGGTGGTGGTGGTGGTGATGGTGGTGGTGGTGGTGGTGGTGGTGGTGGTAGGTGGTGGTGGTGGTGGTGGTGATGGTGGTGGAGGTGGTGGAGGTTGTGATGGTGGTGGTGATGGTGGTGGTGGTGGTGGTGGAGGTGGTAGTGGTGGTGGTGGTGGTGGAGGTGGTGGTGGAGGTGGTGGTGGGGGTGGTGTGGTGGTGGTGGAGGTGGTAGTGGTAGTGGTGGTGGAGGTGGTGGTGGTGGTGGTGGTGGTGGTGGTGGAGGTGGTAATGGTGGTAGTGATGGTGGTGGTGGTGATGGTGGTGGTGGTGGTGGAGGTGGTGGTGGTGATGGTGGTGGTGGTGGTGATGGTGGTGGTGGTGGTAGTTGTGATGGTCTTTGTATATGTGTTGAGGGTGTGGGTACTGGTTTATCTGGTGCTGTTATTATTGTTGATGATGGTGTTGGTATTAATGGTGGAGGAAGAAGAACAGGCGAATAATCTTTATGAATAAACTGAGAGAGGAAAATGTAAAGAATAATTTGAAATAAAGAGAGAATCTAAGTAGCCTGAATCTAAGAGTGAATTTAAGTAGCCTGAATGTACCTGGGTAGGCAGTAATACTACAGGGAGACCTCCAAATTTGGCAACAATCTGCGGGCAGCCACAGAGAAACATCTGGCACTACTGAAAAGGACCTACACAAGCCTCATTACCTAGGATCAGCAGTCATCACTCTTGACAGTAAAGATGTAGACAGCACTAGAAGTTTTAACACATATTTTTAGCAATTAGTTCATGGGCCTCATGAACACAACTGCCATAGGAGATCAATTAGGTTTGATACTCCCCACCTATACTACTCCAGTCTTCCATTTATATTCCCACGCTTTTCTTTACTCTGTATTTCACTGATAGATGTTCTGCTTAGCGAAGTGTACCCTATTACGTCTTTCTAATAATTAGAATGTACTGAAAATGGGAGACAGCTATGTCAGGCCTTATGAAGTAGTATATCGATTGTGAGTTAAACGAATTAAAAGTTTTAGATAAAGAAGTTATTATTTACATAAAATCATTAGATCATATAAATTTGATTATGAGCATCTCATGTACTATACTGGAAAACTATTATTAATTTTAAAACATACTGGAGTAGAAATGCCAAAAAATCTGCTTACAACAATAATAGGATTAAACTGAAATATGAAGCAACTGTGAAGACTCACCATTAAAAGGATGCAGACAACTTAGGAAAAGTCTAAAGATCACAAATGAAAGGTCGATACTAGAAACACTAGATATGAAAGCATCATATAAAGTCATAAAAAGATGAAGATTATTTAGAAGCCTCATTATGGCTAACAGGATGCCACAGTGAGAAAAATAAAGCCAGTGTGATAAAAGAAAAGTTTTGCCCAATAAAGTAATAAGATTCTTTTAAAAAGTAGACAGAATGTGATACAATTCTAGAAATTTAAAATAAAAAGTGTACGATGAAATCATTCTAACTGAATGTTATCACAGTCTGCTCCTCACCCACACCTGTTGCTCCTCACCCACACCTGTTGCTCCTCACCCACACCTGTTGCTCCTCACCCACACCTGTTGCTCCTCACCCACACCTGTTGCTCCTCACCCACACCTGTTGCTCCTCACCCACACCTGTTGCTCCTCACCCACACCTGTTGATCCTCATCCACACCTGTTGCTCCTCACCCACACCTGTTGCTCCTCACCCACACCTGTTGCTCCTCACCCACACCTGTTGATCCTCATCCACACCTGTTTGTGGGATTTTTATAATGCTATAATATTCATCCTTCTGGCTGTGGGCACTGTTGTGCCTGTGGGCACTGTTGTGCCTGGGGGCACCTCTTGTACCCTCCTCTCTCCCTCACTCACTCCAGTGAAGACCGTCCTCTGGGAACATACTTGCTGGGACATCCTCCTCTCTTCTGCAATTTTGCAAGCTCCTAGAGCTATCATTCTACTTCCCCCGTGGTTGTTTTGCATATATATATATATATATATATATATATATATATATATATATATATATATATATATATATATATATATATATATATATATATTCGTGCCGAATAGTTAAAACTTGCGATTTTGACTTAAATAACAACGATCTTCTTGCCGAATAAGGTAAGTGAAAATTCGTGTATGTAATAATTTCGCAAAAATCATTCTGAACCTAACGAAGAATATATATTTCATTGTGTTTGTTTATTATTAAATTATTGTAAACGTATCTAAAATATACATATTTAGTTGGATTAGGCTAAATTAAATTGCGCTTGTTATAATCGTTAGGTAAGTTTTCTCAGGTTCTTTTGGTACAAAATTATTAATTTTTACATTAACATAAATTAAAAAAAAATGTATCTTTAAACGTATAAGAGAAAGTTTTAGAAAGGACTTAATTTTAAATGAGTTCTTTCTAATTGACCAATTTTACTTATTCGACAAGACATATATATATATTTATTGATATTATGTATATATTACACACACACTCATTTCAGCTGATCCGAATCCGTGCATTTAATTTCGAAGTTATGGACCGTAATTAATTAAACAAATAATTAATACATGTGTTATGTAAATGAGGCGACACAAATGACACATTATAAATAGATGTAAGAGTTATGTGCATATTATACTGCCTGATCAAACTGGTACACGATAGTTGTGTGTGTTATACTGCCTGATCAAACTGATACACGATAGTTGTGTGTTATACTGCCTGATCAAACTGATACACGATAGTTGTGTGTTATACTGCCTGATCAAACTGATACACGATAGTTGTGTGTGTTATACTGCCTGATCAAACTGATACACGATAGTTGTGTGTTATACTGCCTGATCAAACTGATACACGATAGTTGTGTGTGTTATACTGCCTGATCAAACTGGAACACGAAAGCGGTATCTTATTCTACCTGCTCAAAATGGTGCACGGTAGCTGTGTTTGTGTGTTGTTATGCCTGTTAAAACTGGTACATGATAGCTGTGTGAATGGTATGCGGCCTGATCAACCTGGTACACGGTAGCTGTCTGTAATGCTGCCTGCTAAAACGTGTACACGATAGTTGTGTGTATATTATGCTGCCTTCTCAAAATGGCGCACGATACCTATGTGTGGTATGCTTCCTACTCAAACTTGTACACAGTAGCTGTGTATTAGGCTGTCTACTCAGACTGGTACACGATAGTTGAGGTTTAGTGTATTATGTTGCCTGGTGAAACTAACATTCAATAGCTGTGTATATGTAATTTCTCCTTTTCAAACCGTCCCATAATAGCTGTATTTGTTGTGTTATATATGTTATGTTGCCTGACTAACCTGCTGCATGAAAGCTTTGTATGTTATGCTGCCTGATCAAACTATTGTATGATACTGTGTGTTCGTTAAATTGCCTTATCAAGTTTATACACGATAGTTGTGTGATTTGTTTCCTGAACAAGCTGGTACATCGTGTTTGTTCTGCTCAAGCTGCTTGGCCATCTGGATCTTTTCGCTGATTCTTCTCCTTAAACTGTCTGGCCAAGCTGATACGGTTGTGTATTTGTTGTGTTCAAGCTGGCTAAGCTGGTAGATGTGGATGGCCTCTCGGAGCGTCGTATGTGCAAGCCGAGCTACGCTTTTGATATCCTGTCTTCGATGTGATGAACCAACATTTTCCCCAGTGTGCGACCTGTAACACTCAACTGAAACTCGGGTATCTATTTACCGGTTGGTGAACAGGGCCAGCGGGAGTTGGGAGATTTGCCTATTTTTTCTGGCAATGCTCACCCACACTGCGACCCACACTGCCACCCACACTGCCACACTCACAGCCACCCACACAGTCCAATAACTCTCTGGGACTTGTATAGTGCTAGGTGCACACATGCAGCGGGTGTCAGGAGAGCTTCCGGAAGCTTGTACCTTCACTTTTGTCCATTGACTGTTTTTTTTTGTTTTTGCTTCCTCGTGACCCATGAAAAGTGTGTGTGTTTGTGTGTGTGTATGTTTGTATCTTTATATACATTTTGAGGGATTTTTTGTTTTTCTTATGATTGTTTCTCATTATGTTAACCTTTTTCTCTATTTTGGCTGTTTTTAATTTCATGTTTCTGTGTTTTACCAGGAAGTTTGTAATTCCTAATTTGTGTTTTGCTACATGTGATTTGTGGCTTGTGACTTGTGATCTGTGGTTTGTGAGTTGTGACTTGTGATTTATAGTTTGTGATTTGGACTTTGTGAATAGACTTGTTTGAGTTATCGTTTAAGATTTGTTAAATGATATTTTGAATCTTGGTTTTGTAGTTATAAATTTGTGTTTCGTGATTTTGTTGCTTGTAATTTATTGTTTGGGGTTTGGCTTCTGTCCAGGACTGAAAATTTTCTGAAATTTGGTTGAGCCGCGTTATGTAAGTTAATATGTTGAATAGCTTAGAGGGTGAGTAAGTTAGTTAAGGAGGTGGGTTTGTGAGTAGGTGAGTTGATGTATGAATTGATGGTCTGGAAGATTGTGATATTAAGTTTGTGAGTCGATGGGTGAGTAGATGATTTGGTGGGTACGTAGTTGGGTTAGTGGGTACGTAGATGGGTTGGTGGGTACATTGATGGGTTGGTGGGTACGTATTTGGGTTGGTGAGTTCGCTGATATGTTGGTGGGTAAGTAAAAGTGTTGATGAGCTAGTAGATGGGTAGGTGGGTACGTAGGTGGGTGAGTCAGTAGGTGAGTTCGTGGGTAAGAGACTATATAAGATAAATGAACTAAATGACTGACAACACTGTATAACAACGACAAATAAACAAACCAGCAATTATGATTTTTATGTTTTTTTTCGACATTATTTTTGTGTATCACACATTTTTTTACATTTGGAGTGAGAAGGTAATACACCAGACCGTGTATATACATACTGTCACACTGCATAGTTGCAGTTGTCCAACACATTTATTCTCTTCCCTCCCTTTGTTGTGTAAAGTATGCTCTCTCTCTCTCTCTCTCTCTCTCTCTCTCTCTCTCTCTCTCTCTCTCTTCTCTCTGTGGTTCAGTTAATCTAAACTCATTTTAACTTTGGGCAGTACCACGATCATTTAAGCCACTATCATTTTTCTTCGATTGATATTAAAGGATAAGATAATAAAAACAATAATCTATTTTAAATCCTAACTTCCCCTCTCCCCTTTGCTATATACCTCCCCTCTGCCCTGTGCTCTATACCTCCCCTCTCCCCTTTGTTCAATACCCCCCTCTGCCCTGTGCTCTATACCTCCCTCTCCTCTTGCTCTACCCCTCTGCCCTGTGCCAGGTGTCCATCCAGGCACCTGCATTACCAGACTCTAAAGTTAACGAAATAATAAGCTATGGTTAATTCTCACCAAATGTCAAAATGAACCGTTGGCTTCGTGTCTAAAGAACGTCCTGGTTAACGACACCAAGAAAACTCCTTTATCACAACAAGACGACACAGTTACCCACATCTTTCTGTACAAGCCAATATTTATTTTTGCAATGACATTTATGGCTTGTTCAATACCAATGTGATACCAGTGGTGTGTCTGCTGATACCCAAATCCTCCAGCTCATGTTTTACATTGATTTTCGAATGACATTGAATTACATTGAGAATGAGTTGGCAGCTACGTATTTACTCAAGACCATCAGCAACGAGTATTTTGGAAGACAATAACATCACCTACAAGATACTGGTAGATCTAGCACAACAAACTTACCAAAGACTGGTCTGCAACATGTCATACAATGTGAACTTCCTCCCTTCACATCTGACTTCTTTTCTGACAACCTTCCTGACGTGAGTGACAAGCATAGAGAAAGAGGTCATCAATATGTTGCTGGTGTGGAAGCCGACAAGCAAGTCAAGGTGTTCCACCACACAGCCAGGCTAAACATTTTTTGTGTTGTTCACTGATATTATGACATTCATATTAGTGAAAGTGATTCTGATATATGAAAGTTTTATATAAACATAATGGAACAAAGCCTTTTATTTACCCTATTTACATTACTTTCAAGAAAAATTGAAGTTCGACACAAAGACTTATTTTACATTCCTAATGAACAATCATTTTTGTGAATCAGAAATCAAATAGTGAATAAACATTTTTTTTAAATAAATTTGGTTGTTCGTTAAGGAGTTAGGCATTTTGTGAGAAGCTGGATGATCTGATAGGAAAATGATACATAGAAGAGTGATCAGATACCTGAAGATATTTGCTGATCATCAGGTTTGTAGTAGACACCAGCTGATCACGAGGTTCCTAGTGATAACAAATGATAGCAACGTTTTTGGTAGATAGTGGTTGATCATGTGCCTTGTGAAAGATGCTGCTGATTATGTGGTTTGTGGTAAACACTAGTTTGTCATGATAATTTTGGTAGTTACCAGCTAATCATTAGGTTCGTGGCAGCTAATTTTGAAGTCAACGTAATATATCAACTGATTATGAGGCTGCTGGTAGACACGTGCTGTTTACAGTGTTAGTTGTAGACATTAGTTGAACATGAGATTATGGTAGATATCTGTTGAATGCAAGGATTGGGGTGTACAGCAGCTGTTTAAAAGGTTTGCTGTAGAAACAATTGATCTTGTGGTATGTGGTAGACAAGCGAAACATTCACAAACACTAATCTCAGGTAGAAGGAAAGTCGAACCTACGAACCTGGAAAAGGTATTGACCAGTGTGGTACGGTGGTAGAGCACTGCGTTCCTTGTTCCAAGGTTCGAGTCTCCTTCGACCTGAGATTATGTTTATGGATATATATATATATATATATATATATATATATATATATAATATATATATATATATATATATATATATATAAATATATATATATATATATATATATATATATATATATATATATATATATATATATATATATATATATGTGTGTGTGTGTGTGTGTGTGTGTGTGTGTGTGTGTGTGTGTGTACTCACCTAATTGTGGTTGCAGGGGTCGAGACTCAGCTCCTGGCCCCGCCTCTTCGCTGTCCGCTACTGGGTCTCTGCTCTCCCTGCTCCATGGGCTTTATCATACCTTATCTTAAAACTATGTATGGTTCCCGCCTCCACTATATCGTTCGCTAGACTATTCCACTTCCTGACTACTCTATGACTGAAGAAATGCTTCCTAACATCCCTTTGACTCATCTGAGTCTTCAGCTTCCAGTTGTGTCCCCTTGTTTCTGTGTTCCCTCTCTGGAACATCCTGTCACTATCTACCTTGTCGATTTCCCGCAGTATTTTGTATGTCGTTATCATGTCTCCTCTAACCCTTCTATCCTCCAGTGTTGTTAGTCCTATTTCCCTCAACCTTTCTTCATAGGACAGTCCCCTGAGTTGTGGAACTAGCCTTGTCGCAAACCTTTGCACTTTCTCTAGTTTCTTTACGTGCTTGACCAGGTGTGGGTTCCAGACTGGTATGGGCCTGACGTACACGGTGTACAGTGTCTTGAACGATTTCTTGTTAAGGTAACGGAACGCTAATCTTAGGTTTGCCAGTCGCCCATATGCTGCCGCAGTTATCTGGTTGATGTGTGCCTCCGGAGACGTGCTTGGCGTTATACTCACCCAAGGTCTTTCTCCTTTGACGAGGTTTGTAGCCTTTGTCCACCTAGCCTGTACTCTGTCAGCGGTCTTTTGCCCTTCTCCGATCTTCATGACTTTGCATTTGGTGGGATTAAATTCGAAAGCCAGTTGCTAGACCAGATGTCAAGCTTGTCCAGGTCTGTTTGAAGTCCTGTTTGGTCATCTTCCGATGTGATTCTCCTCATTAGTTTCACATCATCTGCGAACAGAGACACTTCTGAGTCTATCCCTCCGTCATGTCATTTACATATACCAAGAATAGCACTGGTCCTAGGACTGACCCCTGCGGTACACCGCTCGTCACAGGCGCCCACTGTGATACCTCATCACGCACCATGACCGTTGTTGCCTCCTGTGAGGTATTCCCTGATCCATTCCAGTGCCCTTCCTGTTATACATGCCTGTTCTTCCAACTCTTTACTAATCTCATATGAGGAACTGTGTCGAAGGCCTTCCTGCAGTCCAGGAAAATACAATCAACCCACCCTTCTCTCTCCTGCCTTATCTCTGTTACTTTATCATAGAACTCCAGGAGGTTTGTTACACAGGATTTGCCTTCCCGGAATCCGTGCTCTCTGACGTTGATTATCCTGTTCAGCTCGAGGTGCTCCACCATTCTTTTCCTGATGATGTTCTCCAAGACTTTGCACACTATACACGTAAGTGACACCGGTCTATAGTTTAGTGCCTCTTTTCTGTCTCCTGTTTTAAAGATGGGGACTACGTTAGCCTTTTTCCATACCTCAGGTAGCTGCCCAGTTTCAAGGGATGTGTTGAATATTATGGTAAGTGGCACACTCAGTACCTCAGCTCCTTCCCGAAGTGTGTGTGTATGTGTGTGTGTGTGTGTGTGTGTGTGTGTGTGTGTGTGTGTGTGTGTGTGTGTGTGTGTGTGTGGTGTGTAAGAACTAAACTCTTCAGGGATATACAGCGATATGATATAATTCAGTGTAAAGGGAGTGAGCTCCGGTTCACTGAGACAAGAGCCCTTCACCTGCATCTCGGCAATCCTTTGAAAGAACGAGAGATCATATTATTATAGTCCCTGCAGGGTGCCAGTCCCACGCGGTTCATGCGACGCACCAGAATGTGTTAGTCAAAAATAGTATAGCTTAAATTCCTAGGTTTGCAATTAGCAGACTGACGATAGAGCCTGCAGTCCTTGCAATGATTGACTCACCGGGGTTTAGTGCTTAATGAAAGGCAATAAAAGAGACAATAGATGGAACAGGTGAACAGAGTCATATAAATATCAGAACTTATGTGTTGATAAAATGTAAATATTTCCTGATAACATCTTCAGTTTCCGCCTCTCAGGTAGACGTAATTTACTATGGGTGCTTGACCGAAATACGTTCAGTTAATATATTTTTTAGGCATGACTTAAGGGATACACCTAAAGGGTAGCCAGAAAAATATTTCTTCCTTCAACTTTTACATTGATTTCCATCAAAACTCTTCATCCAATAAGCTTCAAATTTTTCAATGCTTGTTAACGGTAACGAGGACCAGATTCTTGAAATAATTGACATGTTCACGTTCCTTATGGGAAAATAGTTGTTGAACTCCTCCCCAGGAGGAGGAAGCGTCGTCCGATCAGCTTCAGATTGTTAATGATGATGTAGTGTGTAGGAAGAATGACGTCACAGAAGTTAACCCTGAGTAGATCCAAATTTGAAATTTTACTGATATTATTAAAAACTCAGAATCGTCTGAAGCAGATCAATTACTATAGAACGCATTTTCTGGTAGGATTCAAACTTTCATCATTAGTGGGATTTATTAAAGGAAAACTTGATGTTCACTTTAAGCTGTATTAATTTAAATTTGCTAATTTTATTAAATAAATTCTTATCGATGTAAATACTAGCGGACGTCTCCTTTAAGCGGTTTCCAACCCGAAAAATTGCTATATCTTAATGGTAAATATTTCTCTATTGATTATGGGTTTAATGGGTGACAATTTGTCATTTTTTCAGTTTTTATCAAATTAGATTTCCTTAAAATAAAGCAAAATCAAATTTTTTTTCTGTAGGATTAGGATTGTAGAGAATTTGAAATATAATATAAATAAAAAAATACTACTAAAAAAGAACGATTTTTTTTAAGGAGTTTTTAAATTTAACGAGGATAAACTTCTCTCTTTTCCAAACATTTCTCAGCAACATTTCTCGTTTCTTTCTCCAAAATTTTCGTTCATTACTCGGGAAAACCTTTCTTGATTATCTTCAGAATTTTCAACGCTCGTGCTATGTATCTTGGGCAATATTCTCAGAACTATTATGCATGCCTGGCTGTCCTATGGATAATGTTACATTGTCCCGTCCCTGATTTTGTTACCATGTGATAACTAGTGAAGAACCTCGTCTTATCGGCTTACAAATTACAAGATTCGTGTATATTCCTGAGATAAAGACAAGTTAGGTTAATGATGTATGTATTAGGCATTAAGCCACCTTAAATATCAAATGGTTTAGAAATATTTTACATTATTGCATTATTTTGCCTTTTGATGATTTTATTACGTTATATCTACATAGGGTGCATTTAATATTATTATTTATTATTAACACATCAGCCTTCTCCTGCCAAGGCAGATAAGTAATATAGTGAATAATGAATTTCAGCTAAGAGTAAAGTAGTCTGGCGATATTCTGGTTTTTGGAAGTATGTAAAATAAAAATATGGATGCTAATGAAATAAAAGACATTTTCAACTAAAAAAATACAATTTCAGTAAAAATAAAATAATAATTGGACCCATATATTAAATTTACCAACACCTGTTATGGTGAAATATATGTGAATATTGTTTAATATTATTCAAAGTGAACTCATAATTTTTGTTTGTTGCAACTATTGTTATATATTTTAAATGAAATATAATTACGAAGTGTAGGTACTGCAAGAGCCAAACTCTGCATGACTAACATTTCCCTTATTGGTCATATTTTCATTTTTTCACAGAAATTATTATAAATCTGCAAGAATTTTTTATCTGGTGGGAAAACTGTTTTATAATAAACTTATTCATACTATTGCATGCATGAAGTATATTCCTTATTGTGGTAGTGGTGTTGTATTTATAAGTGAAATATTCGTAGGAATTATATAAACTGTCAGAGTATCAAACAAACCTCGAAACTGACCTAACAGAAGGCACTGGGAGTTTTGAACTTATCTATAAGAGAAATGTGTGTCAATGTAAACATCTTAACCTCCACACGAAAGTGTCATTTGGCTCGCCAGAAGAAACCTCCCTGACGAATGTGAAGACAAACACCCACGTAGCTCCGTTACACGGTAATTAATCTGCTGGAATATATTGCTACCGACATCTGATCCACAAACAGAACGATGGTTACGTGTTGCTCAAAGTTGAACTTCTGACAGAGAGGCACATCAGTGAACCTTAATGGATGTCATTTGAAATACTTGCAAAATAGGGAACGAGGAATGGGCGAGTTGAAGAAGCTGTTGGTGTATTCATGCGGCTGATGCCGTGTATACCACAAAAATTGCTTGTCATTATTCGAAGGAACGAGAAACGTCCATTTAAGTAAAATGACAATTGACATACCAATAGACGAGGCATTCGCAAGACTGAATAGTGCGAAAATCTCGGACTTAGTATACAACAAATTCCCTAGTCTTTTGCTTGGCAGTTGTTGATCGTAAGATGTAAGAAGACGAAAATTATTTGCAAACAGTGGAGGCTCGTAGCTAAAATTAGTGCAGGTGCTGCTTCAGAAAACTTAGCCATTGTTTTAATATTGTGTAAAACATTGAAGAATATTGTACATGGTTTTTATGCACAAACACGTCGTGAGTCAAAAATAAAAACTACCTTACACTTGCACAACAGGGTCGGCACTGCGTCAGGACATGCTTCTTACCAATGTGCAGTCTTATCTGACATGTGCCATGCACAACAGCCAAACACTGAGTCACACACAGTCGCTGGAACTGTGAAGCGCACAGTTCCATAAAAGTACTTTTGTACTTTTATGTCTACTGACATTAAGCTTAAGGATTATATAAAATACAAGTGTAAAGAAAGAATTAAAGAAATAAAGACTCATTATTTTGAATGGTATCGATAATATCGAGTGAAAATAGGGGGTGCTGCAGTTCCGCAGTGCCTATACACGAGCCGCCACTGGTTGCAAAGATAGAAAAGTATAAAGCAAGAGATTCAGCTCATATGAAACTTGGGAGGCCAAAGTTCAAAACTGGGATCACATTCAGAAGTTCTGCCACTGAAGTCAGTTTAACTTTGCTTCCAGTATTCACGATAATATCACCAAACATCAAATCCTCCCTGCCAACATGTATGATTAGTAACATCACTTACTTCAACAGTTAGCCAGAGACAAACAATGTTGCGTGATGTCAAGAAGTAAATCTACTATCGAGAAACTACAACTCTGGAGCGATGTCTTGAGATTTAAAACACCAGCAGCACAATGGCGATAAAGAATATAAAACACCGACACGATGTAAAAATGAAGACTACGTTTCACCCACAAACGGGTCTACCTGGGTGAATAGTACATGAGTAATTATAGGGTGGAGAGTCAGGTGGACAGTGCTGGGTAAGATGAACTTGAGACGGCCCATGACCGAGTCATGGTGCCGACCATAATGTTGGGATAGGTTGGATGTGAGACGGACTTCCACGGGACGGGCGGGTGTGTATGTTATGTAGGATAAGGATGAAGACGTTTCTTGGTAAGAGGTTCAGCTATATTATAGAAGCTGTTTTTCTGGTTCAAATTGTTCGATATACAGATACGTGATGATTCCAGGATTCTGCGGAATTGAGCATTTTCTTCTCTGGCGATAAGTCTTGGGCACAATTTGTCCAGAACATCTCGAACACTCTAGTGATCTTCTCAGTCGCATTCGCACCATTAACATCAAGAACAAGAAACTCTCTAGCCTAGACGTAACATCCCTATTCACCAAAGTACCTACTACACAAGCCATCGATCTCCTGCGCAGGAAAGTTGACATCTCCCTTTCGTTTCTGTAAATGGTTGTGGAAATTTTGGTGTTAACGCAGGCGTTCTTAAAATCGTCCAATCTGCCTGCGTATTAGTGTTCTGAAATACATGTTTGGAAGTTAATGGATGTTTCGCCCACGTATACTTGGTTACGGTCATTGCAAGGGATTATGTATACCCCTGCAAAGGATTGAACCTTGTCCTGTCTATAACTGGCGATATCCTTGATGGTGGTGGATGTGGAGGTAGGTACTTGTAATGAGGTATTGGAAAATAATATAAAAACGTGTTTGGCAACGGAGTCCGTGGGAAGAACCATGCGTCTCCTCTCGGCAGTATCTTGTCTGGGTGAGTTGAAGATATTTTGTGCCCGGCGTCTGCAGTCTCTAATGAAGTAACGAGGATAGTGGAGTTAAGGAATTCACTGTTACCGATTCGGAGTTCACAAAGGAAAAGGCCTATAATTACACCACGTTTGGTTTTAGAGTCGTGGTGAGAGTAGAAGTGGAGAAGAACGTGTTGGTTAGGTTTTAAAACGAAGTTCTTGGTCACCTTTGCAGAGAAGAACATCAAGGAAAGGAAGAGTGTTGTCGACTTCTTCTTCAAGTGTGAACTGGATTGATGGCTCGACCTGGTTGAGCTTGTGTTGGAGGACATGAATATTGAAGCGTCTGGGAGTTATGATGAGAATGTCGTCAACATAACGGAACCAGGTGACCGAAGAGGGAATAATGGACGAAAATCGCTCGGTCTCCAGATGTTCCATAAATAGGTTCGTCAGTGCGGCACTAAGTGGGGAACACATGGGTAGTCTAAAAGTCTGTTGTAAGAGGTGATTTCGAAAGAGAAACATGTAAAACCAACACATAGTTCAACAAGGTCGATGAAATCGCTGGCTGGAATAGGAAGGTCAAGGGAGATGTCAACTTTCCTGCGCAGGAGATTGATGGATTGTGTAGTAGGTACTTTGGTGAATAGGGATGTTACGTCTAGACTAGAGAGTTTCTTGTTCTTGATGTTAATGGTGCGAATGCGACTGAGAAGATCACTAGAGTGTTCGAGATGTTCTGGACAAATTGTGCCCAAGAGTTTAGAAATGTGTTTAGCAAGAATCCCTGAGAGTTAGTAAGACACATGTGCAACAGTAAGGTATTTTTATTCTGAAACGTTTCGCCCACAGTCGAGTACAGAAAAGATGGCAGGAGCAATAGAGATGTGAAGACGATGTAATCAGTTCATCACCTTTGAAGACGTAGTTTAGAGATGGTCAGTCCCTCAGCCTGGAGAAGAGATTTTGTTCCATAGTCTGAAAAAATGTGAAGTTGAAGCGACAGTATGGAGACTTATACACTGTCAGAAGGTGAGGCGTAGTCCACTGGTAGAAGAAAGAATGTAATCATTGAGAGTCACGCCCCTCTCAAATCCAGCCATTCTCACTTGTAAAAATTGTCCAAGGTGTTTTCTGTTGTGTACCAAGATACCATTGTGTTGCAGTGTCTGACAGAATCAATATTAAATTGGTATACAATACCGACAGGCAGATTGGTAAGTAAGACACATATGCAACAGTTAGGTATCTTTATTCCGAAACGTTTCGTCTACACAGTAGGCGAAACGTTTTAAGTGACTGGAAATAGGTGAAATCCAAGGGATGGGCCACGAGTAAGGAAGAAGGTTGTGGAGATGTCCTCTGTACCAAGATTCCATGATGTTGCAAAGAACATCTCCACAATTTTCTTGATTACTCCTAGTCCATTCCTTGGGTATGACTTACTTCCACTGGGAAATCCTCCCTACCAGTGACATCGCCTTCGTCTGCTTCACGTAAGTGACAATCTTACTGCATGAGCTTCAGATTCTTCAAGACTACTGGACTCTTTACCACCTCCAAGGCTAAGGGACTGATTACTTCATCTTTTGTCTATAGTTCTATTATTATGCAGGTTTCTGCATTGCAGTGGGATATGTTTGGCGGAGAAGTGAGCCATAATTTTATAAACCATAATTTTATAAATAATGGGCGTTTTAAGTTAGGTTAAACTGTAAAATGTGAGGAAGTCATGTTGTGACTTATTTTCCAAGGGTGTGGGTATAGCGTGTGTGTGTACTAACCTAATTGTGGTTGCAGGGGTCGAGACTCAGCTCCTGGCCCCGCCTCTTCGCTGTCTGCTACTGGGTCTCTGCTCTCCCTGCTCCATGAGCTTTATCATACCTTGTCTTAAAACTATGTATGGTTCCTGCCTCCACTATATCTTTCTCTAGTCCATTCCACTTCCTGACTACTCTGTGGCTGAAGAAATGTTTCCTGACATCCCTTTGACTCATCTGAGTCTTCAGCTTCCAGTTGTGTCCCCTTGTTTCTGTGTTCCCTCTCTGAAACAACCTGTCACTATCTACCTTGTCAATTCCCGCAGTATTTGTATGTCGTTATCATGTCTCCTCTGACCCTTCTTTCCTAGTGTTGTTAGTCCTATTTCCTCAACCTTTCTTCATAAGACAGACCCTGAGTTGTGGAACTAACCTTGTCGCAAACCTTACTTTCTCTAGTTTCCTTACGTGCTTGACCAGGTGTGGGTTCCAGACTGGTGCTGCATATTCTAGTATGGGTGACGTACACGGTATACAGTGTCTTGAAACGATTCCTTGTTAAGGTAACGGAACGCTAATTTTAAGGTTTGCCAGACGCCCATATGCTGCCGCAGTTATCTGGTTGATGTGTCCTCCGGAGACGTGCTAGGCGTTATCTCACTCCAAGGTCTTTCTCCTTTTCCGAGGTTTGTAGCCTTTGTCCGCCTAGCTTGTACTCTGTCAGGGTCTTCTTTGCCCTTCTCCGATCCTCATGACTTTGCATTTGGAGGGATTGAATTGAGAAGCCAACTGCTAGACCAGATGTCGAGCTTGTCCAGGTCTGTTTGCAGCCCTGCCTGGTCCTCTTCTGATGTGATTCTCCTCATTATTTTCACATCATCCGCGAATAGAGACACTTTGAGTCTATCCCATCCGTCATGTCATTTACATAAACCAGGAATAACACTGGTCCTAGGACTGACCCCTACGGTACACCACTCGTCACAGGCGCCCACGTGATACCTCACCACGCACCATGACCCGTTGTTGCCTCCTTTGAGGTATTCCTGATCCATTCCAGTGCCCTTCCGGGATACCTGCTT
>WNWK01006779.1:0-87500 GCA_009830355.1 Cherax destructor
TACCTTGTATGCTTCTGTATTCAGCTTCTCTAGGCACTGGTGGGGATTTAGGGTGCTCATGTCTGATTCCCATGATATGTCTGATAGCTCTTGGTTTATTCTTTCCCAATCAATTCTATGGTTATTAAAATTAAACTTACTGAACATTCCGTCTCTAACATTAGTGTCGCAGTTCCCTAACCCTGAGTTAATACTCGTTTGAACTTCTATGATGTTATGATCAGAGTATATTGTTTTTGTAACTGTTATGTCTCTGATTAATTCCTCGTTGTTTGTGAATATCAAATCCAGGGTATTTTCATTTCTAGTGGGATCAATTATCTGTTGGTTTAGTGAGTACTTTTCACAAAGCCTCATTAGTTCCCTGGTATGTGCCTGTTGAGCCAGGGTGCTTCCAGGAGTTATTTCTGGTATAACATTATGGTGCCTCATCTTCCATTTTACATGAGGGAGATTAAAATCTCCAAGGATTAAAATGTTTGGGGTGGGATTCTCTAGCCTATCCAGATAGCTATCTATCTTCTTTAACTGCTCTGTGAATTCCTCCGCAGTTGCTGATGGTGGTTTGTATACTAGGATAATTACTAGATTCTTATTTTCCACTTTAATGCCGAGGATTTCTACTATATCATTCGTAGCGTTCAAAACTTCTGTGCAACAGAGAGTATCTTTTATATAGAGTCCTACTCCTCCCTGTGACCTATTAATTCTATCACATCTATACATGTTATAGTTTTCTATCTGAATCTCTCCGTCCAAAACATCCCTTGTATGTGTTTCTGTAAATGCTCCAAACATGGCATTTGCTTCTGATAGGAGTCCACTAACATAACTAACTTTGTCATTTTTATTTGATTTCAGACCCTGAATATTTGTAAATATGAAGCAGGAGTTACCATTTGGGATGTTTGGTCTTTCTTTGTGTTTGGTTAGTACCACTGGTGATGTCCTACCTGGTATGGCCCCTGGTGCCCATACCCCTGGTTTCTCCAGTACTGACTTTGATTGTTTATACAGCCCTGATGAGCTGGTGCCTGTCTTGTCTTGTCCCACTGTTCTGCCCATCTGTCCCCTCTGTACCATTTCCACCTTTTGTCTCTTTCTTTTATCTGGTTGTTTCTCCTTATATCTAAAAAAGATTGCTGTTCTTTTTCATTTTCCCTTTCCCTGCTTTCTCTGTATCGTACTGTTCCCTTTATATGGTGGTCTGGGCAGCTCATGTCATAACATTCTCTGGACTGTGTTGAAGCTTGACACATCACTGGATGGAAGTATCTGCACTCTTTGTTAAACCGACACAGCCTGGTTGATCTGGTACTGGGTGGAGGTATTTGCCCAGTTTCTTCTTGAAGACTTGTACACTTGTTCCAGCAGTGTTTCTTCTTGAAGACTTGTACACGTGTTCCAGCAGTGTTTCTTCTTGAAGACTTGTACACTTGTTCCAGCAGTGTTTCTTCTTGAAGACTTGTACACTTGTTCCAGCAGTGTTTCTTCTTGAAGACTTGTACACTTGTTCCAGCAGTTTCTTCTTGAAGACTTGTACACTTGTTCCAGCAGTGTTTCTTCTTGAAGACTTGTACACTTGTTCCAGCAGTGTTTTTTTGAAGACTTGTACACTTGTTCCAGCAGTGTTTGTTCTTGAAGACTTGTACACTTGTTCCAGCAGTGTTTCTTCTTGAAGACTTGTACACTTGTTCCAGCAGTGTTTCTTCTTGAAGACTTGTACACTTGTTCCAGCAGTGTTTCTTCTTGAAGACATGTACACTTGTTCCAGCAGTGTTTCTTCTTGAAGACTTGTACACTTGTTCCAGCAGTGTTTCTTCTTAAAGACTTCTACACTTCTCTCACCAGTTTTTCTGATATCTTCTGGTAAAATGTTGAATAGTCTTGAACCACGGATGTTGATACAATGTTCTCTTATTGTGCTCACGGCTCCCCAACTTTTCACTGGGTTTATTTTTCATTTCCACCCATATGTGTCGCTCCGGGATGTTGTTATGGTGGTGTGTAGATTTTGGACCAGGCCCTCAAGTACTTTCCACATGTGTATTATCATGTACCTCTCTCCTCCGCTCCAGGGAGTAGATATTTAGGATTTTAATGCGTTCCCAGTAACTTATAAATGGTTTATTGAGTCTGTGATGAGTGTAAATGATCCGTGTATGTGTTGCAGCTGTGTTGCAGCTGTGATGCAGGTGTGATATCTCTGTTGCCCTGAACGGGGTCGTCAACACTGAACGATACTTTGAGAGAGGACAAGTGATTTGAAAGTTAGCTTCAATACCTTGGATGAAGAGCCTTTCTCCAGCATCAGTGCATGTCTTCTCTGCTTTCTAAAGTTCGGTTCTGTCTGTTTTGTTGTGCTTTTTATTGTTCACTTTCTCTGAGCCTTTCTAGAAAGTCCTTTCGTTGAAAGGAGTTTCTCCTCTCCATTCTTACTCCTAGATAAGCAAGGTGCTTTCTTTCACGCTTGATTTCTCTGCTTTCACTCTGCTTTCTATTTTTTCTCTGCTTTCCATTTGCTTTCTTTTTTTGTTAATTGCACATTCTGGTACCTGAGGACGGTTTTCACATTCTTAACCTGCTTTCTCTTGAGCGTTCATCACTGCTTTGGCCCCACCCCTCAACCCTCTCTACCCTTTCTCTTCCCTTTCACACCCACCGCTGTGACAAGGCAGGAACGCCCCTTTGCAAAACTCTGATGAGAATCATTGATCAAATTATATCTGTGAAGGCGGCTTTTAATTGCGTCTGTAGTTATTCTCTCTCTCTTTCTCTTTCTCTTTACACAAGGGTTTTACAATGCTAGATTAAGGGTTCTCTCTCTCTCTCTCTCTCTCTCTCTCTCTCTCTCTTCTCTCTCTCTCTCTCTCTACGACCCTGTGACACCTTCAGCCGGACCCTCCGGACGGGTCTTCGACCAGAACTGTGAGAAAAAGACTGATTTGGCCCCTGAATACAGAGGGAGTCAGAAAGCATGTACTCATAGGTTGGTACCATTGAAATACAGGAGGAGGTTGCAGCGAGTAGGCTCAGGGTGACCTGGTAGGCCTACTATGCTGTCAGCCTGTTTTAAAGGCTGTATTACACCCCCCTCTGGGTTTAGTGGCCCCTTTTTTCATGTGCCAGACGATACCTTATTTGTCCTGATGTGTGGATCAGTACACCTCCCCCCCTTCTTCTCCCTCCCCATGATCCCTCACCCCCTCCCCTTCATCCCTATCCCTCCCCATCACCCCTCATCCCTCCTTCCTGCCCACACGCGCCCATATACCACACCACAACACCTTCATAGTGACTAATGCTAGACGCGAGAGAGCAATGAATGTCCCCGTGGGTTGACAGCTGATTCAGGCTGTCAGCACCATCTGTCTGTGTTGTTGTTGTTGTTGTTGTTGGATTCCCCTCTCGTTCGTGTTGTTACTGTGTTTGGATTCCCTTCTGGTTCGTGCTGTTGTTGTGTTTGGATTCCCTTCTATTTCGTGCTGTTGTTGTGTTTGGATTCCCTTCTGGTTCGTGCTAAGGTTGTGTTTGGACTTACGTAGTACCAGTACCAGACAAGGTACCACAATAGCCTTCCACCGCACCGTGACACAATAGCCTTCCACCGCACCGTGACACAATAGCCTTCCACCGCACCGTCACACAATAGCCTTCCACCGCACCGTCACACAATAGCCTTCCACCGCACCGTGTCACTAGCGTGCCAGAAAGAGACACTTGTGGTGTTGAGGGTAGAATTTGATCCTGTGTTGGCGAGGTGTTACCCAGTGTTGATATTAGATCCTTCTTGGCTCCTCACTAGTTTTGGGCAGTGTTGGTGAGTCTGGTGTTGGTGAGGTCCTGGTGTTGGTGAGGTTCTGGTGTTGGTGAGGTCCTGGTGTTGGTGAGGTCCTGGTGTTGGTGAGGTCCTGGTGATGGTGAGATTCTGGTGTTGGTGAGGTCCTGGTGTTGGTGAAGTCCTGGTGTTGGTGAGGTCCTGGTGATGGTGAGGTCCTGATGTTGGTGAGGTCCTGGTGTTGGTGAGGCCATGGTGTTGGTGAGGTCCTGGTGTTGGTGAGGTCCTGATGTTGGTGAGGTCCTGGTGTTGGTGAGGCCCTGGTGTTGGTGAGGTCCTGGTGTTGGTGAGGCCATGGTGCTGGTGAGGCCCTTGTGTTGGTGAGGTCCTTGTGTTGGTGAGGTCCTGTGTTGGTAGGGAGGCAGGTGTAGACAGGTGTGGAGATCTTGGATGACCACAACAAAGCCGGTAATATGCAAATTAGAAGCGACGTCACCTGTGTTGAACAAGTGGAAGGTGTGTGTGTGTGTATGTGTACTCACCTATTTGTGGTTGCAGGGGTCGATTCATAGCTCCTTGCCCCGCCTCTTCACTGATCGCTACTAGGTCCTCTCTCTCCCTGCTCCATGAGCTTTATCATACCTCGTCTTAAAGCTATGTATGGTTCCTGCCTCCACTACCTCAGTTGCCAGACTATTCCACTTCCTGAGAACTCTATGACTGAAGAAATACTTCCTAACATTCCTTTGACTCAACTGAGTCTTCAACTTCCAATTGTGACCCCTTGTTTCTGTGTCCCATCTCTGGAACATCCTGTCTCTGTCCACCTTATCAATTCCTAGCAGTATTTTGTATGTCGTTATCATGTCTCCCCTAACCCTTCTGTCCTCCAGTGTGTGTGTGTGTGTGTGTGTGTGTGTGTGTGTGTGTGTGTGTCACTCCACATGTTGTGTTTATTGATCGTTTTATTGTTGTTCTTGAGTCTTTGTTAGTGCTTTACTGCTGCCTCCTTGACTACTCTCTCTTTCTTATTCTTTGTTTTTTTTTCCTCCTTCAATTCCTCTTCCTCCTCGGTCTGTCCTTAATCAAGATAGAAGTAGATAATGTACTCAGCAGATAGATAGCCTCTGTGTACTCCCATGTACTCTGTTCATTTCTCTTTCCTGTGTACTCTTCCTCCTCCTGCTGCTGCTCATCAGCCACCACCTTCTGCAGCTCCTCCTCCTCCTGCAGCACCTCCTCATCCAGCTCCTCCTCCTCCAGCACTTCCTGCAGCACCTCCTCCTCCTCCTCCTCCAGCGCTTCCTGCAGCACCTCTTCCTGCAGCACCTCCTCCTCCAGCACCTTCTGCAGCTCCTCCTCCTCCTGCAGCACCTCCTCATCCAGCTCCTCCTCCTCCAGCACTTCCTGCAGCACCTCCTCCTCCAGTTCCTCCTCCTCCAGCACTTCCTGCAGCACCTCTTCCTGCAGCACCTCCTCCTCCAGCACCTCCTGCAGCACCTCCTCCTCCAGCACCTCCTTCTCCAGCACCTCCTGCAGCACCTCCTCCTCCAGCACCTCCTGCAGCACCTCCTCCTCCAGCACCTGCAGCACCTCCTCCTCCAGCACCTCCTGCAGCACCTCCTCCTCCAGCACCTCCTGCAGCACCTCCTCCAGCACCTCCTCTATCACTTCCGTGATAAAGCAAGACTTCCTGATCACTGCTGTGCTGAGTCACATCTCAGTAGGTCTCCTGGTCATCTCAGCTGAGCAATCTAAGTCATGTCAGCAGGGTATCACCTTTATTTTCAGACATGTAACTGCTCTTGTAAAAAACCTCTTAACATCTCCAGTCGGACCCCGAAGTAAGGCTTCTACGGCCGCTACAAAAAATACAGAATTCGTTCAACCTAAAGGTATACCCCAGCCTCTTGGTATACCTGGAGAATACCTGGAGAGGGTTTCGGGGGTCAACGCCCCCGCGGCTCAGTCTGAGACCTTTTTTTGGGGGAGGGGGGTATTTTTAATAGCTCAATGGGTGGGTACGAAGTATTTCTGGATGTCTTGAGAAAGAGAGATCCAGACATACCAGGAGAGGCTGTGAAGGTGACGCTGGTGCCCAGGAGTGTGCCTTGTGTGTTGGGTACTGTGGCAGGGGTGATAGGCAGGGGGTTAGAGAGGAAAGGGAGTTTAGAGTAAGAGGGAAGATAGGGAGGTTGGGATGGAGGGGAGGAATGTGGAGAGGTAAGGGGTGGTGTATGGAGTGTTTACACTGTGCTCGGAGACTTAATATGTGACTTATGTTCCACTGACCTCTCTCTCTCTCTCTCTCTCTCTCTCTCTCTCTCTCTCTCTCTCTCTCTCTCTCTCTTCTCTCTCTCTCTCTCTCTCTCCTCTCTCTCTCTCTCTCTCTCTCTCTCTCTCTCTCTCTCACACAGTTTGAGAGTGAAGTAGTGTAGGGAGGATCTATACATAGTTTTAAAATGAGATAACTTAATAAAGCTCTACACAGATTGAAATAACTTGGTAAAGCTCTACACTGAGTGAAACATAACTTGGTAAAGCTCTACACATAGTGAAACATAACTTGGTAAAGCTCTACACTGAGTGAAACATAACTTGGTAAAGCTCTACACAAAGTGAAACATAACTTGGTAAAGCTCTACACTGAGTGAAACATAACTTGGTAAAGCTCTACACTGAGGGAAACATAACTTGGTAAAGCTCTACACTGAGTGAAACATAACTTGGTAAAGCTCTACACAAAGTGAAACATAACTTGGTAAAGCTCCACACAGAGTGAAACATAACTTGGTAAAGCTCTACACTGAGTGAAACATAACTTGGTAAAGCTCTACACAAAGTGAAACATAACTTGGTAAAGCTCTACACTGAGTGAAACATAACTTGGTAAAGCTCTACACAAAGTGAAACATAATTTGGTAAAGCTCTACCCAGAGTGAAACATAACTTGGTAAAGCTCCACACAGAGTGAAACATAATTTGGTAAAGCTCTACCCAGAGTGAAACATAACTTGGTAAAGCTCCACACACAGTGAAACATAACTTGGTAAAGCTCTACACAGAGTGAAACATAACTTGGTAAAGCTCCACACATAGTGAAACATAACTTGGTAAAGCTCTACCCAGAGTGAAACAACTTAATAAAGCTCCACACAGAGTGAAACTTGACTTAATCTCTCTCTTTTTCTCTTATAGATATATATAGTTTGAGAGAGTAAGAGAGGGGGGGGGTGCAGGGTACATACTGTATGCTTTGTGTGTTGGTTGAGGGTGGGTGGGGGATGGGGTGGATGTGGGAGGTGTAACAGGTGGGTAGTGGTCGCCCCCTTCCTCCTCAAGGTCACTTTCCCCTCCCCTCTTTCCCCTACCCCTCCCCCACACAGGAAAGTACTCTAAACTGGGTACATGACATGGCGTTGTGTCTCCCCTCTCCCCTTACTCCCCTCTCCCCTTACTCCCCTCTCCCCTTACTCCCCTCTCCCAGTCCTCTCTCCTTAAGGGGATGGGGAGTTAGGAGGGAGGGGGTGTAAGGGGAGGGAGATATTAATCTCTCTCCCCTTTCATTCCTTCTCTACCGACTGTATAGGCCTAGTTGAGCTTGCTTGGGTTGAACCGCATCTCCTGGACCCGCCTCACCACCATCTGCTAACTGACGTGCTCTACCAGTGTTGTGCCAGTCTGGGTCTACCTGTATTGTACCAGTCTGGGTCTACCAGTGTTGTACCAGTCTGGGTCTACCAGTGTTGTACCAGTCTGGGTCTACCAGTGTTGTACCAGTTTGGGTCTACCAGTGTTGTAGCAGTCAGGGTCTACCTGTGTTGTACCAGTCTGGGTCTACCAGTGTTGTACCAGTCTGGGTCTACCTGTATTGTACCAGTCTGGGTCTACCAGTGTTGTACCAGTCTGGGTCTACCAGTGTTGTACCAGTCTGGGTCTACCAGTGTTGTACCAGTTTGGGTCTACCTGTGTTGTACCAGTCTGGGTCTACCAGTGTTGTACCAGTCTGGGTCTACCAGTGTTGTACCAGTCTGGGTCTACCAGTGTTGTACCAGTTTGAGTCTACCTGTGTTGTACCAGTCTGGGTCTACCAGTGTTGTACCAGTCTGGGTCTACCAGTGTTGTACCAGTCAGGGTCTACCTGTGTTGTACCAGTCTGGGTCTACCAGTGTTGTACCAGTCTGATTCTACCAGTGTTGTACCAGTCTGGGTCTACCAGTGTTGTACCAGTCTGGGTCTACCAGTGTTGTACCAGTCTGGGTCTTCCAGTGTTGTACCAGTTTGGGTGTACCTGTGTTGTACCAGTCAGGGTCTACCTGTGTTGTACCAGTATGGGTCTACCAGTGTTGTACCAGTCTGATTCTACCAGTGTTGTACCAGTCTGGGTCTACCAGTGTTGTACCAGTCTGGGTCTACCAGTGTTGTACCAGTCTGGTTCTACCAGTGTTGTACCAGTCTGGGTCTACCAGTGTTGTACCAGTCTGCGTCTACCAGTCTGGGTCTACTAGTGTATCAGTCTGGGTCTACTAGTGTATCAGTCTGGGTCTACCAGTGTTGTATCAGTCTGGGTGTACCTGTGTTGTACCAGTCAGGGTCTACCTGTGTTATACCAGTCTGGGTCTACCAGTGTTGTACCAGTCTGGGTCTACCAGTGTTGTACCAGTTTGGGTACCAGTCTGGGTCTACCTGTGTTGTACCAGTCTGGGTCTACCTGTGTTGTACCAGTCTGGGTCTACCTGTGTTGTACCAGTCTGGGTCTACCAGTGTTGTACCAGTCTGGGTCTACCAGTGTTGTACCAGTCTGGGTCTACCAATGTTGTACCAGTCTGGGTCTACCAGTGTTGTACCAGTCTGGGTCTTCCAGCGTTGTACCAGTCTGGGTCTACCAGTGTTGTACCAGTCTGGGTCTACCAGTGTTGTACCAGTCTGGGTCTACTAGTGTTGTACTAGTCTGGGTCTACCAGTGTTGTACCAGTCTGGGTCTACCAGTGTTGTACCAGTCTGGGTCTACCAGTGTTATACCAGTCTGGGTCTACCAATGTTGTACCAGTCTGGGTCTACCAGTGTTGTACCAGTCTGGGTCTACCAGTGTTGTACCAGTCTGGGTCTACCAGTGTTGTACCAGTCTGGGTCTACCAGTGTTGTACCAGTCTGGGTCTACCAGTGTTGTACCAGTCTGGGTCTACCAGTGTTGTACCAGTCTGGGTCTACCAGTGTTGTACCAGTTTGGGTCTACCAGTGTTGTACCAGTTTGGGTCTACCAGTATTGTACCAGTCTGGGTCTACTAGTGTTGTACCAGTCTTGGTCTACCAGTGTTGTACCAGTTTGGGTCTACCAGTGTTGTACCAGTTTGGGTCTACCAGTGTTGTACCAGTCTGGGTCTACTAGTGTTGTACCAGTCTTGGTCTACCAGTGTTGTACCAGACTGGGTCTACCTGTCATATGTTGCAGAAGTGTTCTAGTGAGTGTTAGATTTAGTATTGATAATGTGTTGTCTTGTCTAGTTGTAGTGGCATCTAGGGAGAGAGAGAGAGAGAGAGAGAGAGAGTAAGAGAGAGAGAGAGAGTAAGAGAGAGAGAGAGAGAGAGAGAGAGAGAGAGTAAGAGAGAGAGAATAAATCACATTAATGTTAGAGCCAGTCACTCCTCCACCCTTCCATCCACTGGGAACTTAGCTATGCAAAACCTTTTAAAGGCATTTGCTTAGTTGAAGTGGTAGTTGTTGTGGTAGTTGTTGTGGTTGTTGTTTTAGTTGTGGTAGTTGTTGTTGTGGTAGTTGTTGTTGTGGTTGTGGTGTTGTGGGAGTTGTTACTGAAGTCTGGTCTTAGAACTGGCTCTCTGAGTAGCAACACTTGATACTGGTCATAGGTATGTCACAGGTATGTGAGTATACCAGGTAAAGTGTATGGTAGAATTATTATTGAAAGAGAGAGAGAGAGAGAGAGAGGGGGAGGGAGGGAGAGAGAGCAGGACTGCAGATGAACAAGGAGGCTCCAGGAAGGGTAGAGGATGTGTAGACAAAGTGGCGACCTTGAAACACACACGTTAACAGTACGTATTAGGAAAATGTAAGGAAGTTTTCGTTGCATTTATAGATTTAAACAAGGCATATGATAGGGTGGATGGTGAGGCAATGTGGCAGATGTTGCAGGTGTATGGAATATGAGGTAGGTTACTGAAAGCAGTGAAGAGTTTATACGAGGATAGTGAGGCTCAGGTTAGAGTATGTAGGAGAGGGAGATTATTTCCCAGTAAAAGTAGGCCTTAGACCATGGTTGTTTAATTTATTTATACATGGGGTAGTGGGCCACCAGCAACAACAGCGTGGTTGATCAGGTAAACACCTAACGAGCCTGGCTTATGGGAGAAGAAAGACTCTGGGAACTTATCCAAGGTAAGATAGATGGGGTTGTAAGAGAAGTGAATGCTGTCATGTTGGGGATTAAATGATAAAGAATCTAACACAAAGTGACAGTTGTTACAGTTGCTTTTTGCTGATGACACTGTGCTTGTGGGAGATTCTGAAGAGAAGGTTTGAGAGGCGGGTGCAAGAATTTGTGAAATATGTAAAATAAGGAAATTAAAAGCGAACATAGGAAAGAGTAAGGTGATGAGAGGAACAAAAATATAAATAATGATTCCATGGAGTTAACACTGGAGGGAGGGAGTATGGAGGAAGTAACTGTATTTACATGGAGGGAGGGAGTATGGAGGAAGTAACTGTATTTACATGGAGGGAGGGAGTATGGAGGAAGTAACTGTATTTACATGGAGGGAGGGAGTAGAGGTGTTTACATATTTGGGAGTGAAGATGCTTGTAGATTGAGCTATTAAAGACGCAGTGAAGCAGAGACGATGGGAGACAAGAGGAGTGTTGAGGATCCTGTGAGAAGAAGTAAGAAGTCATCTGGGTGGCTAACCCTCTGGGTTAAAAAAAACGAACAAATCTTATCAGACAATCCAGGACAGTTGATTCACTAACCTTCCTTGTGACATCACAGCCGAGAAAGATAACCCATCTTTATAAAGATAACCCATCTTTATAAAGATAACCCATCTTCTTTATAAAGATAACCCATCTTCTTTAAAAAGATAACCCATCTTTATAAAGATAACCCATCTTCTTTATAAAGATAACCCATCTTCTTTAAAAAGATAACCCATCTTTATAAAGATAACCCATCTTCTTTAAAAAGATAACCCATCTTTATAAAGATAACCCATCTTCTTTAAAAAGATAACCCATCTTTAAAAAGATAACCCATCTTTATAAAGATAACCCATCTTCTTTAAAAAGATAACCCATCTTTATAAAGATAACCCATCTTCTTTAAAAAGATAACCCATCTTTATAAAGATAACCCATCTTCTTTAAAAGATAACCCATCTTTATAAAGATAACCCATCTTTAAAAGATAACCCATCTTCTTTATAAAGATAACACTTATATATTTAAAATTAAGATAAAGGAAGCAAATACATCAGGTCAGTCAAATACAATGTATTGATACTTATACAATAATACATTTGGTTAAAATACAATAATACACTGATACATGAGACACTTGGGCCACATTTAGGTATATTTATTCTGGAAACGTTTCTCCAGCCAGTGGCTTCTTCAGTCCAATACGGAGAACGGTGGAAGATGAGAAGGTTTGAGGTAATCAGTCCCTCAGCCTGGAGTCCATGTGTCCGGTGCATTTACTTTCTGACTCCAGACCACATTTGGTCTGCAGTCAGACCACATTTGGTCTGCAGTCAGACCACATTTGGTCTGCAGTCAGACCACATTTGGTCTGCAGTCAGACCACATTTGGTCTGGACCACAACTTCCTGGTGTCACTTAGTATTGACTTAAGTAATCATAGTGTGTTGTTGTGTTGAGTGTGTTGTGGTTCTGTGTTGTGGTTCTGTGTTGTGGTGTTGAATGTGTTGTGGTTCTGAGGATGTTGTGTATATATCAGCATACAACGATAACTGAACACATGACCGGGTCACGCATCCCGTATTGCAGTGCCTCCTGTGTTGCAGGGCCTCCTATGTTGCAGTGCCTCCTGTGTTGCAGTGCTTCCTGTATTAAAGTGCTTCCTGTGTTGTAGTGCCTCCTGTATTAAAGTGCCTCCTGTGTTGCAGTGCCTCCTGTATTAAAGTGCCTCCCGTATTAAAGTGCCTCCTGTGTTGCAGTGCCTCCTGTATTGCAGTGCCTCCTGTGTTGCAGTGCTTCCTGTGTTGCAGTGCCTCCTGTGTTGCAGTGCCTCCTGTGTTGCAGTGCCTCCTGTGTTGCAGTGCCTCCTGTATTAAAGTGCCTCCTGTGTTGCAGTGCCTCCTGAGTTGGTGCCTCCTGTATTGCAGGGCCTCCTGTGTTGCAGTGCCTCCTTGATAGGACCCTCATTCTTTCACTACCTCCCCAGACAGGCATCCTTCCTGCCATCCTTCACCTTTCTGTTGCCTTTCCATTTGCTGTTGCACCTTTACCTCTGATGTACCTTTGGAGAGTTGTCCCTCTCCTGACTGTTATTCCCGATACCTGGTTTCTGTGAGTGCTATATTACCTGCTTCCTAGACATCTGTTATTTCTTTAAGTTTAGTAGCTGTGTGTGTTTGTGCGCTCACCTATTTGTGGTTGCAGGGGTCGATTCACAGATCCTCTGTGTGTATGTGTGTGGTTAATTATCATACAGTTTTGGTTAATAATTGGGGGTGTGACACTGGCGTTGCTTGGTTTGCCCACCCGCCGCCAGGGGGCCCGCGTCCCATCAGCTGATCGATGGTAAATAAACAGCAGACCTCCTGGCCCACGCCCACACTCGTCTCTCACGCCTACACCCATCTCTCCCACGCCCACACTCGTTTCACACGCTTACACCCATCTCTCCCACGCCCCCACTCGTCTCACACGCCCACACCCATCTCTCCCACGCCCACACTCGTCTCACACGCCTACACCCATCTCTCCTACTCCCACACTCGTCTCCCACGCCCACACCCATCTCTTCCACACCCGCACTCGACTCTTCCACGTCTATACTCGTCTCTCCCACAGATCCTGGCCCTGTACCCACAGCTCCTGGCCCTGTACCCACAGATCCTGGCCCTGTACCCACAGATCTTGGTCCTGTACCCACAGATCTTGGCCCTGTACCCACAGATCCTGGCCAAGTACACACAGATCCTGGCCAAGTACACACAGATCCTGGCCGTGTACCCACAGATTCTGGCCCTGTTCCCACAGATTCTGGCTCTGTACCCATAGATCCTGGCCCTGTACCCACAGCTCTTGGCCCTGTACCCACAGATTCTGGCCCTGTACCCACAGATCCTGGCCCTGTACCCACAGATTCTGGCCCTGTACCCACAGATCCTGGCCCTGTACCCACAGATCTTGGCCCTGTACCCACAGATCCTGGCCCTGTATCCACAGATTCTGGCCCTGTACCCACAGATCACGACCCTGTGCCTACAAATTTTGGCCCTGTACCCCAAAATCCTGGCCCTGTACCAACAAATCCTGCCCTCACCTTGGCCCCGTGCCCCATGAGTCCTGCGGGCCCCTGGGTGCTTAGTTTGGGTGAGAGAGAGGCAGCAAACACTGTGTGTACATATGTGAGGAACCTGAGGTGACACTATGTAGGTCGCTCCACCCACTGTAATTACTGAGCAAATACTCTCTTCTCTCCCTTCCTTCTTCCCTCCCTTATTACCTCCTACCCTCCCTCTCTCCCTCCCTCCCTACATTCCTTCCTTCCTCAAGAACTTGCCTCATTTTCTTCTTGTTCTTTGTGGTATTGTTGGTAGTGATGCTGGCGACACTGGTGTTGTTGGTAGTGATGCTGGTGACACTGGTGTTGTTGTAGTGATGCTGGCGACACTGGTGTTGTTAGTAGTGATGCTGGTGACACTGGTATTGTTGGTAGTGATGCTGGCGACACTGGTGTTGTTGTTAGTGATGCTGGCGACACTGGTGTTGTTGGTAGTGATGCTGGCGACACTGGTGTTGTTAGTAGTGATGCTGGTGACACTGGTATTGTTGGTAGTGATGCTGGCGACACTGGTGTTGTTGGTAGTGATGCTGGTGACACTGGTGTTGTTAGTAGTGGTGCTGGTGACACTGGTGTTGTTAGTAGTGTGCTGGTGACACTGGTGTTGTTGGTAGTGATGCTGGGAACTGGTGTTGTTGTAGTGATGCTGGTGACACTGGTATTGTTGGTAGTGATGCTGGTGACACTGGTGTTGTTGGTAGTGATGCTGGTGACACTGGTGTTGTTAGTAGTGATGCTGGCGACACTGGTGTTGTTGGTAGTGATGCTGGTGACACTGGTGTTGTTGGTAGTGATGCTGGTGACACTGGTATTGTTGGTAGTGATGCTGGTGACACTGGTGTTGTTGGTAGTGATGCTGGTGACACTGGTGTTGTTGGTAGTGATGCTGGTGACACTGGTGTTGTTGGTAGTGATGCTGGTGACACTGGTGTTGTTGGTAGTGATGCTGGTGACACTGGTGTTGTTGGTAGTGATGCTGGTGACACTGGTGTTGTTGGTAGTGATGCTGGGACACTGGTGTTGTTGGTAGTGATGCTGGTGACACTGGTGTTGTTGGTAGTGATGCTGGTGACACTGGTGTTGTTGGTAGTGATGCTGGTGACACTGGTGTTGTTGGTAGTGATGCTGGTGACACTGGTGTTGTTGGTAGTGGTGCTGGTGACACTGGTGTTGTTGGTAGTGGTGCTGGTGACACTGGTGTTGTTTGTAGTGATGCTGGTGACACTGGTGTTGTTGAGTGTGTGGTGACACTGGTGTTGTTGAGTGTCTGGTGACACTGGTGTTGTTGGTAGTGTGCTGGTGACACTGGTGTTGTTGTAGTGTGCTGGTGACACTGGTGTTGTTGGAGTGTGCTGGTGCTGTGTGTTGTATAGTGGTGCTGGTGTTGTTAGAGGTGCTGGTGCAGCTGCTGCTGTTAGAGGTGCTGGTGCTGCTGTTGTTAGTGGTGCTGGTGTTGTTAGAGGTGCTGGTGCAGCTGCTGCTGTTAGAGGTGCTGGTGCAGCTGCTGCTGTTAGAGGTGCTGGTGCTGCTGTTGTTAGTGGTGCTGGTGAGGTTGTGCAGCTGCTGTGTTAGAGGTGCTGGTGCGCTGTGTGTTGAGGTGCTGGTGCTGCTGTTAGGGTGCTGGTGTTGTTAGAGTGCTGGTGCTGCTGTAGTGGTGCTTGTTAGAGGTGCTGGTGCTGCCTGGTGTTGTTAGGGTGCTGGGCTGCTGTTGTTGTGGCTGCTGGTGTTGTTAGGGTGCTGCTGCTGGTGTTGTTTGGGTGCTGGTGCTGCTGCTGGTGTTGTTAGTGGTGCTGGTGTTGTTAGGTGCTGCTGCTGGTGTTGTTAGTGGTGCTGCTGCTGGTGTTGTTAGTGGTGCTGCTGCTGGTGTGCTGTGTTGTGAGTGCTGTGCGTGCTGCTGGTGTTGTTAGTGGTGCTGGTGTTGTTAGAGGTGCTGGTGCTGCTGCTGGTGTTGTTAGTGGTGCTGCTGCTGGTGTTGTTAGTGGTGCTGCTGCTGGTGTTGTTAGTGCGCTGCTGGCTGTTGTCGTGGTGCTGCTGCTGGTGTTGTTAGTGGTGCTGCTGCTGTGTTGTTAGGGCTGCGTGCTGCTGGTGTTGTTAGTGGTGCTGCTGCTGGTGTTGTTAGGGTGCTGCTGCTGGTGTTGTTAGTGGTGCTGCTGCTGGTGTGTTGTGTGCTGCTGCTGGTGTTGTTAGTGGTGCTGCTGCTGGTGTTGTTAGTGGTGCTGCTGCTGGTGTTGTTAGTGGTGCTGCTGCTGGTGTTGTTAGTGGTGCTGCTGCTGGTGTTGTTAGTGGTGCTGCTGCTGGTGTTGTTAGTGGTGCTGCTGCTGGTGTTGTTAGTGTGCTGCTGCTGGTGTTGTTAGTGTTGCTGCTGCTGGTGTTGTTAGTGTTGCTGCTGCTGGTGTTGTTAGTGTGCTGCTGCTGGTGTTGTTAGTGTTGCTGCTGCTGGTGTTGTTAGTGTGCTGCTGCTGGTGTTGTTAGTGTGCTGCTGCTGGTGTTGTTAGTGTGCTGCTGCTGGTGTTGTTAGTGTGCTGCTGCTGGTGTTGTTAGTGGTGCTGCTGCTGGTGTTGTTAGTGGTGCTGCTGCTGGTGTTGTTAGTGGTGCTGGTGTTGTTAGTGGTGCTGGTGTTGTTAGTGGTGCTGGTGCTGCGAAGTTTACTTACCAAGGCTTTCTCCAGTAAACCCACTAAAGACTATTACATTTGCATACAGAGCTGGTGCAGGTCCCCAGCTGGTTTTCAAGACACTGACAGCGGAAAGAATCTTGCAGAGACAGCTGGCTCACTGCTCAGTCTTCACTGCAGCTGCCACCAACTGGCACTGAACACTCTCAAGAACATAAGACATCAATGCAGTAGGCCTACTGGCCTCTTTTAGGGTAGTTAACAGTTAACTTGTGGAAATCACAACAAAATGTTCCCACAGTTGTCAGTCAAAGCTTCGAAGGCTTTCCTGCCATCTACCGCCATCTGTTGTGTGACACAATAACTTCAGCACTGTTGTTCTTCAAAACAAAAGCAAGAAACCATCTTGATGCAAGTGATGACAAGCTTGTGGCTCTTGTTAACAAGAGAACCTTGTTCCACCCCAACCACTAATTAACCTCAGCAACAATAACAACAGATTCACTGACCTGCATTTTACGTGGGGTCGCCTGCTGAGGTCACTACCCCATGACGTGGTTCCAGACCAGGTCCAGGTCCTGGTGTGCGACCTAGTTCCTCTCGTGGTCCCGGAGCGCCGTCATCGGAACACTTAAGGCTATAAATTGGGGTTATGAGGCTTGCAAAGTAGAAGAAATATATACATTGTGGAGGATATGTGTGGCGCAGTGTGTTCCAACTCTCTCTTCTCTCCTACCACCACAACCAGTGTCTGGTGACCAGTCTTGTTCCATATTTTACTTCCTTCCTTCCTTGGCTTCCCTCCTTCCTTGGCTTCCCTCCTTCCTTGGCTTTCCTTCTTCCCTCCTTCCTTGGCTGCCCTCCTTCCTTGGCTCCCCTCCTTCCTTGGCTTCCCTCCTTCCTTGGCTGCCCTCCTTTATACGTTGATATTTCTCTTACATACATGATATCTTCCTCTCCTCTACTCTGTTCATTCTTCATATTCATTTATTTTGTCATTTTCGTCTGTGTATCCCTCCAGGGTGTGGCTAGCCCATTTTTTCAAAAATAAATTCATGGGCCAGCTGGCAGTATTCCTCTGATGGCAATACTGGGCCAGCTGGCGCCAGCATCCATCTGTCTGAAGACAACATTGGGCCAGCTGGCGCCAGCATCCTTCTGTGTCAAGACAACAGTGCGCCAGCTGGTGCCAGCATGCGTCTGTCTGAAGACAACATTGGGCCAGCTGGCGCCAGCATCCTTCTGTATCAAGACAACACTAAGCAGTATTGTACAGTGTTTATGGTGTTAAGAGTGCCAGTGGTGGACTGGGGGGGGGGTGGACACGATTACTGAATCCTCAGCCATGACTGCTGGAGAAGCTGTCACGACCACTGCTGGAGAAGCTGTCACGACCACTGCTGGAGATGCTGTCACGACCACTGCTGGAGAAGCTGTCACGACCACTGCTGGAGATGCTGTCACGACCACTGCTGGAGATGCTGTCACGACCACTGCTGGAGAAGCTGTCACGTCCACTGCTGGAGATGCTGTCACGACCACTGCTGGAGATGCTGTCACGACCACTGCTGGAGATGCTGTCACGACCACTGCTGGAGATGCTGTCACGACCACTGCTGGAGAAGCTGTCACGACCACTGCTGGAGATGCTGTCACGACCACTGCTGCAGATGCTGTCACGACCACTGCTGGAGAAGCTGTCACGACCACTGCTGCAGATGCTGTCACGACCACTGCTGCAGATGCTGTCACGACCACTGCTGGAGATGCTGTCACGACCACTGCTGCAGATGCTGTCACGACCACTGCTGCAGATGCTGTCACGACCACTGCTGGAGATGCTGTCACGACCACTGCTGCAGATGCTGCTACATTCCAATCAGATTTCTTAGTGATGGTCCCTGACCAATCAGACTTCTTAGTGATGGTCCCTGACCATTCAGACTTCTTAGTGATGGTCCCTGACCAATCAGACTTCTTAGTGATGGTCCCTGACCATTCAGACTTCTTAGTGATGGTCCCTGACCAATCAGACTTCTTAGTGATGGTCCCTGACCAATCAGACTTGACATTTCTTAAAGAAGCCTGAACTATGTCTCTAGCTGTGCTGATAGACATGTGTTGAACATTGACACACCCACTAGGGAGAACAGAGGAACAGGAAGAACAGAGGAACAGGGAAAACAGAGGAACAGGGAGAACAGAGGAACAGGAAGAACAGAGGAACAGGAAGAACAGAGGAACAGGGAGAACAGAGGAACAGGGAGAACAGAGGAACAGGGAGAACAGAGGAACAGGGAGAACAGAGGAACAGGGAGAACAGAGGAACAGGGAGAACAGAGGAACAGGGAGAACAGAGGAACAGGGAGAACAGAGGAACAGGGAGAACAGAGGAACAGGGAGAACAGAGGAACAAGGAGAATATAGAAGAAGAAACGAAGTTCAGTATTAAACTGTTAAAATAACGAAGTTACTATCAAACACCTTTGCTGTCTGATACCTGAGATACGATAGTCAGCTGACGTTAAGCTTGTTACGTCACGTCAGTCAGCTGACGTTAAGCTTGTCACGTCACGTCAGTCAGCTGACGTTAAGCTTGTTACGTCACGTCAGTCAGCTGACGTTAAGCTTGTCACGTCACGTCAGTCAGCTGACGTTAAGCTTGTCACGTCACCTCAGTCAGCTGATGTTAAGCTTGTCACGTCACCTCAGTCAGCTGACGTTAAGCTTGTCACGTCACGTCAGTCAGCTGACGTTAAGCTTGTCACGTCACGTCAGTCAGCTGACGTTAAGCTTGTCACGTCACGTCAGTCAGCTGACGTTAAGCTTGTCACGTCACCTCAGTCAGCTGATGTTAAGCTTGTCACGTCACCTCAGTCAGCTGACGTTAAGCTTGTCACGTCACGTCAGTCAGCTGACGTTAAGCTTGTCACGTCACGTCAGTCAGCTGACGTTAAGCTTGTCACGTCACCTCAGTCAGCTGATGTTAAGCTTGTCACGTCACCTCAGTCAGCTGACGTTAAGCTTGTCACGTCACGTCAGTCAGCTGACGTTAAGCTTGTCACGTCACGTCAGTCAGCTGACGTTAAGCTTGTCACGTCACGTCAGTCAGCTGACGTTAAGCTTGTCACGTCACGTCAGTCAGCTGATGTTAAGCTTGTCACGTCAGTCAGCTGATGTTAAGCTTGTCACCTCAGTCAGCTGATGTTAAGCTTGTCACGTCACGTCAGTCAGCTGACGTTAAGCTTGTCACGTCACCTCAGTCAGCTGATGTTAAGCTTGTCACGTCACGTCAGTCAGCTGACGTTAAGCTTGTCACGTCACGTCAGTCAGCTGATGTTAAGCTTGTCACGTCACGTCAGTCAGCTGATGTTAAGCTTGTCACGTCACGTCAGTCAGCTGACGTTAAGCTTGTCACGTCACGTCAGTCAGCTGACGTTAAGCTTGTCACGTAACGTCAGCTGACGTTAAGCTTGTCACGTCACGTCAGTCAGCTGACGTTAAGCTTGTCACGTCACGTCAGTCAGCTGACGTTAAGCTTGTCACGTCACGTCAGTCAGCTGACGTTAAGCTTGTCACGTAACGTCAGCTGACGTTAAGCTTGTCACGTCACGTCAGTCAGCTGATGTTATGCTTCACGTCACGTCAGTCAGCTGACGTTAAGCTTGTCACGTCACGTCAGTCAGCTGATGTTAAGCTTCACGTCACGTCAGTCAGCTGACGTTAAGCTTGTCACGTCACGTCAGTCAGCTGATGTTAAGCTTGTCACGTCACGTTAGTCAGCTGACGTTAAGCTTGTCACGTCAGTCAGCTGACGTTAAGCTTGTCACGTCAGTCAGCTGACGTTAAGCTTGTCACGTCAGTCAGCTGACGTTAAGCTTATCACGTCAGTCAGCTGACGTTAAGCTTGTCACGTCAGTCAGCTGACGTTAAGCTTGTCACGTTAGTCAGCTGACGTTAAGCTTGTCACATCAGTCAGCTGACGTTAAGCTTGTCACGTCAGTCAGCTGACGTTAAGCTTGTCACATCAGTCACCTGACGTTAAGCTTGTCACGTCAGTCAGCTGACGTTAAGTTTGTCACGTAACGTCAGTCAGCTGACGTTAAGCTTGTCACGTCAGTCAGCTGACGTTAAGCTTGTCACGTTGTTACCATAGATAGTGGATTACATGTGTCCAGAGTGCGGACGTCAGGCAACAGTTTCAGCATCAATAGAATCAACGGGAATCAACAGAAGGTGAGTGAAGTGGTAAAGACGGTAAGAGGGCGAGGTCACTCCAAGACGTACGTCTTTCAAGATGTGGGCGGATAAAGAAGAGGGGGGGTGAGAGGAAGTGAGGGAGAGGTGTGTGGGTTTGCTAATGGGGTGGATGCATGGGTAGGGGGTTAATTAAGGGTGGGGGAAGGAGGGATAAGTGGTTGTTTGACCTGGTAATTGATTGTTTGTCAGGGGTTACACATTGTTTGCACCAGAGAGAGAGAGAGAGAGAGAGAGGAAGAGGAGATGAAAGGTTGTGGATGCTGTCAGTGAGTAAGAGAGGCTTTTGTGTTTTGTTGATAGTCTTTTGTAGTCGAAAGATAGTCTTTAATTGTGTTGTTAAGTGGTAAGATGGTCCTCAGTTGTGTTAAATGGTAAGATAGTACTCAGTTTTGTTAAGTGGTAAGATAGTACTCAGTTGTGTTAAGTGGTAAGATAGTACTCAGTTGTGTTAAGTGGTAAGATAGTACTCAGTTGTGTTAAGTGGTAAGATAGTCCTCAGTTGTGTTAAGTGGTAAGATAGTACTCAGTTGTGTTAAGTGGTAAGATAGTACTCAGTTTTGTTAAGTGGTAAGATAGTACTCAGTTGTGTTAAGTGGTAAGATAGTACTCAGTTGTGTTAAGTGGTAAGATAGTACTCAGTTGTGTTAAGTGGTAAGATAGTCCTCAGTTGTGTTAAGTGGTAAGATAGTACTCAGTTGTGTTAAGTGGTAAGATAGTCCTCAGTTTTGTTAAGTGGTAAGATAGTACTCAGTTGTGTCAAGTGGTAAGATAGTCCTCAAATAACAAAAAAGGCACAATACCGTGACTGGAACAATACACACACAACCCGCACATATAAAAGAGAGGAGCTTACGACGACGTTTCGGCCCGACTTGGACCATTTACAAAGTCACTTTGTAGATAGTCCTCAGTTGTGTTAAGTGGTAAGATAGTCCTCAGTTGTGTTAAGTGGTAAGATAGTCCTCAGTTAAGTGGTAAGATAGTACTCAGTTGTGTTATTCTTTTAGTCTAAAGTCAATATTTTCCTCTCGTTTTAGTGTCAACATCTGAGACAACACTGAGACACTGGTGTCTTGCAACACTGAGACACACTGGTGTCTTGCAACACTGATACACACTGGTGTCTTGCAACACTGAGACACACTGGTGTCTTGCAACACTGAGACACACTGGTGTCTTGCAACACTGAGACAACACTGGTGTCTTGCAACACTGAGGCACACTGGTGTCTTGCAACACTGAGGCACACTGGTGTCTTGCAACACTGAGACAACACTGGTGTCTTGCAACACTGAGACAACACTGGTGTCTTGCAACACTGAGACACTGGTGTCTTGCAACACTGAGACACTGGTGTCTTGCAACACTGAGACAACACTGGTGTCTTGCAACACTGAGACAACACTGGTGTCTTGCAACACTGAGACAACATTGGTGTCTTGCAACACTGAGGCAACACTGGTGTCTTGCAACACTGAGACACTGGTGTCTTGCAACACTAAGACACTGGTGTCTTGCAACACTGAGACACACTGGTGTCTTGCAATACTGAGACAACACTGGTGTCTTGCAACACTGAGACACTGGTGTCTTGCAACACTGAGACACACTGGTGTCTTGCAACACTGAGACACACTGGTGTCTTGCAACACTGAGACACACTGGTGTCTTGCAACACTGAGACACATGTGTGTCTTGCAACACTGGGACACACTGGTGTCTTGCAACACTGGGACACACTGGTGTCTTGCAACACTGAGGCACATTGGTGTCTTGCAACACTGAGACAACACTGGTGTCTTGCAACACTGAGACAACACTGAGACACTGGTGTCTTGCAACACTGAGACACTGGTGTCTTGCAACACTGAGACAACACTGGTGTCTTGCAACACTGAGACAACATTGGTGTCTTGCAACACTGAGGCAACACTGGTGTCTTGCAACACTGAGACACTGGTGTCTTGCAACACTAAGACACTGGTGTCTTGCAACACTGAGACACACTGGTGTCTTGCAATACTGAGACAACACTGGTGTCTTGCAACACTGAGACACTGGTGTCTTGCAACACTGAGACACACTGGTGTCTTGCAACACTGAGACACACTGGTGTCTTGCAACACTGAGACACACTGGTGTCTTGCAACACTGAGACACATGTGTGTCTTGCAACACTGGGACACACTGGTGTCTTGCAACACTGGGACACACTGGTGTCTTGCAACACTGAGACACAGTGGTGTCTTGCAACACTGAGGCACAGTGGTGTCTTGCAACACTGAGACACAGTGGTGTCTTGCAACACTGAGACACACTGGTGTCTTGCAACACTGAGACACACTGGTGTCTTGCAACACTGATACACACTGGTGTCTTGCAACACTGGGACACACTGGTGCCTTGCAACACTGAGACACACTGGTGTCTTGCAACACTGAGACACACTGGTGTCTTGCAACACTGAGACACACTGGTGTCTTGCAACACTGAGACACACTGGTGTCTTGCAACACTGAGACACACTGGTGTCTTGCAACACTGAGACACACTGGTGTCTTGCAACACTGAGACACACTGGTGTCTTGCAACACTGGGACACACTGGTGTCTTGCAACACTGAGACACACTGGTGTCTTGCAACACTGGGACACACTGGTGTCTTGCAACACTGAGACACACTGGTGTCTTGCAACACTGAGACACAGTGGTGTCTGGCAACACTGAGACAACAATGGTGTCTTGCAACACTGAGACACACTGGTGTCTTGCAACACTGAGACACACTGGTGTCTGGCAACATTGAGACAACAATGGTGTCTTTCAACACTGAGACACACTGGTGTCTTGCAACACTGAGACACAGTGGTGTCTGGCAACACTGAGACAACAATGGTGTCTTGCAACACTGAGACACACTGGTGTCTTGCAACACTGGTCTTCTGTCCACTAGGAAGAACGGAGACTTCAGAAAGAACACACAACACAAACCATCTCACACATCAGAAAAACTTAAAGATTCAATAATAATAATAATAGTCAGATATGTTATTCAGTGAACAGTATAGAACAAAGGCAACAAAAGCCAGGAAAAAATGAGAGGGTGGATAAAGGAGAACATTCAGAAGAAGAGATATAACAGCAGTGATGGTACTGTTCACTACACTTGTTCTCTCACCGCAGGGCACTGTTCAGTGTTCACACCTCGTTCAAAGCAGGAGAGATATCACACCTGGGGATTATATACATATCTTTATTACCGGATTAGAGTCAATAACACTTTTAAAGTACTGGGAATGACTCACAGACCTGGAATATATATATATATATATATATATATATATATATATATATATATATATATATATATATATATATATATATATAAATCTGGAACATTCGTAAAAGCGTATTGGAGAGTTATTGACGTGTAAAATAGCCAGTGAAAAGGAGGGTGCCGTGGGTACAATGAGAGAACATTGTATCAACATCCGTGTCTCTCTCCTTATCTCCCTCCCTTTCTCCCTGTCTCCCTGGGAGTGTACAGATGAAGGTAAGTCATGTAGAGGAGACGAGCAGTTTGTTGTGACCTGAGGTGACATAGCTGTGACCTGTGACCACACACACACCAAGCTGTGACCTGTGACCAGACACACCACCAAGATATGACCTTTGACCAGACACACCACCAAGCTATGACCTGTGACCAGACACACCACCAAGCTATGACCTGTGACCAGACACACCACCAAGCTGTGACCTGTGACCACACACACACACCAAGCTATGACCTGTGACCAGACACACCAAGCTATGACCTGTGACCAGACACACCAAGCTATGACCTGTGACCAGACACACCACCAAGCTATGACCTGTGACCAGACACACCAAGCTGTGACCTGTGACCACACACACCAAGCTATGACCTGTGACCAGACACACCACCAAGCTATGACCTGTGACCACACACACCAAGCTATGACCTGTGACCAGACACACCACCAAGCTATGACCTGTGACCAGACACACCAAGCTGTGACCTGTGACCACACACACCAAGCTATGACCTGTGACCAGACACACCACCAAGCTATGACCTGTGACCAGACACACCAAGCTGTGACCTGTGACCACACACACCAAACTGTGACCTGTGACCAGACACACCACCAAGCTGTGACCTGTGACCACACACACCAAGCTATGACCTGTGACCAGACACACCACCAAGCTGTGACCTGTGACCAGACACACCAAGCATGACCTGTGACCAGACACACCACCAAGCTATGACCTGCCCACACACACCAAGCTATGACCTGTGACCACACACACCAAGCTATGACCTGTGACCACACACACCACCAAGCTGTGACCTGTGACCACACACACCAAGCTATGACCTGTGACCAGACACACCACCAAGCTGTGACCTGTGACCACACACACCAAGCTATGACCTGTGACCAGACACACCACCAAGCTGTGACCTGTGACCACACACACCAAGCTATGACCTGTGACCAGACACACCACCAAGCTATGACCTGTGACCACACACACCACCAAGCTGTGACCTGTGACCACACACACCAAGCTATGACCTGTGACCAGACACACCACCAAGCTGTGACCTGTGACCACACACACCACCAAGCTATGACCTGTGACCAGACACACCACCAAGCTGTGACCTGTGACCAGACACACCAAGCTATGACCTGTGACCAGACACACCACCAAACTGTGACCTGTGACCACACACACCAAGCAGTGACCTGAGGTGTTGGTGGTGGGGGGAGGGGGGACGAAGAGAACACAAAAAGGGAATCTCCCGCTGTTTGTCCGTTTGTCAGGGATACCACGAGGTATACCTATCTTTGAAGGATATCTGTAAGGGATACCTACCTTTGAAGGATATCTGTAAGGGATATATCGAGGGATACCTATTTTTGAAGGATATATGTAAGGTATACCTTCCTTCGAAGTATATCCGTAAGGGATACTTACCTTTGATGGATATCCGTAAGGGATACTTACCTTTGATGGATATCCGTAAGGGATACCTCCCGTTGAAGGATATCTATAGTGGATTCCTCGAGGGGAATATCCCTCTGAAGGATATCTGTAAGGGGATACCCTGTGAGGTATACCTCGAGGGGGCATACCTATACAAATAACTGCTGGATATTTAGCATGTAACATAACCCCCTCACAGGGTGGTATCCCTCATGGTATTCCTCATACTGTCAGTCCCTCTATTTTAGATGTGAGAGGAATCTAAGACAATTTTTTTTCTTCTGTAGACGCGCGCGCGCGTGCGTGTGTGTGTGTGTGTGTGTGTGTGTGTGTGTGTGTGTGTGTGTGTGTGTGTGTGTGTAATATATTCATATCGAGACTCGAACCATTTAGAATGTGAGAATAATGAGGATGCCTGACCCTGCATTCCTGTCTCAGGAAGTGTCAGAGGAGGAGGAGAGAGAGTGTTCAGGAGACTAGCACTGTTGCTGGTGAACTGTGTTCACTGTTCACCAGGAGATGATGCAGTGTTCACCTTTATTGACAAGCTTGGGAGTCAAGAATTTGGGTTGATTCATAATTGGAAAGATATTAAGAATGTTTATATTTTTAGATAGCCACTGTCTGCATGGTACTATCTAGGCAGCCACTATTTGCATGGTACTGTCTAGACAGCCCCTGTTTGCAGGGTACTGTCTAGACAGCCACTGTCTGCATGGTACTGTCTAGATCAAGATTCTAGATAATAATACTACTACTAATAATAATCCATATTTCTACAAGTACATGATACAACTTATACAGACCATAGCTGACATCAGTGGCATAATACTATATAGAAAGCCCCTGGTTATGTAGAGCACTTCCCACAAGTTAGGTTAATTTTGTCTGGATGATACTGTCTAGTCACTGACTGGATGATACTGTCTAGTCACTGACTGGATGATACTGTCTAGTCACTGACTGGATGATACTGTCTAGTCACTGACTGGATGATACTGTCTAGTCACTGACTGGATGATACTGTCTAGTCACTGACTGGATGATGCTGTCTAGATAGTTAACAGTAACTGGTGGTAGTTTAACAGTGACTTGGTTAACAGGGACTGCTGGCAGTTTAACAGTGACTGCTGATATTTTAACAGTGACTGTTGATAGTTTAATAGTGACTGTTGATAGTTTAACAGTGACTGTTGATAGTTTAACAGTGACTGATGGTAGTTAAACAGTGACTGCTGATAGTTTAACAGTGACTGCTGATATTTTAACAGTGACTGTTGATAGTTTAACAGTGACTGCTGATAGTTTAACAGTGACTGATGGTAGTTAAACAGTGACTGCTGATAGTTTAACAGTGAGTGATGGTAGTTAAACAGTGACTGCTGGTAGTTTAACAGTGACTGCTGGTAGTTAACAGTGACTGCTGGTAGTTTAACAGTGACTGCTGATAGTTTAACAGTGACTGCTGGTAGTTAACAGTGACTGCTGGTAGTTTAACAGTGCCTGCTGGTAGTTAACAGTGACTGCTGGTAGTTAACAGTGACTGCTGGTAGTTAACAGTGACTGCTGGTAGTTAACAGTGACTGCTGGTAGTTAACAGTGACTGCTGATAGTTTAACAGTGACTGCTGGTAGTTAACAGTAACTGCTGGTAGTTTAACAGTGACTGCTGGTAGTTAACAGTGACTGCTGGTAGTTAACAGTGACTGCTGGTAGTTAACAGTGACTGGTGGTAGTTTAACAGTGACTGCTGGTAGTTATCAGTGACTGATGGTAGTTTAACAGTGACTGATGGTAGTTTAACAGTGACTTCTGGTAGTTAACAGTGACTGCTGGTAGTTAACAGTGACTGCTGGTAGTTAACAGTGACTGCTGGTAGTTAACAGTGACTGCTGGTAGTTAACAGTGACTGCTGGTAGTTAACAGTGACTGCTGGTAGTTTAACAGTGACTGCTGGTAGTTAACAGTGACTGCTGGTAGTTAACAGTGACTGCTGGTAGTTAAAAGTGACTGCTGGTAGTTTAACAGTGACTGCTGGTAGTCTAACAGTGACTGCTGGTAGTTAACAGTGACTGCTGATAGTTAACAGTGACTGCTGGTAGTTTAACAGTGACTGCTGGTAGTTAACAGTGACTGCTGGTAGTTAACGTGACTGCTGGTAGTTAACAGTGACTGCTGGTAGTTAACAGTGACTGCTGATAGTTTAACAGTGACTGCTGGTAGTTAACAGTGACTGCTGGTAGTTAACAGTGACTGCTGGTAGTTAACAGTGAATAATGGTAGTTTAACAGTAACTGCTGGTAGTTAACAGTGACTGCTGGTAGTTTAACAGTGACTGATGGTAGTTAACAGTGACTGATGGTAGTTTAACAGTGACTGCTGGTAGTTAACAGTGACTGATGGTAGTTTAACAGTGACTGCTAGTAGTTAAACAGTGACTGCTGGTAGTTAACATTGACTGCTGGTAGTTTAACAGTGACTACTGGTAGTTTAACAATGACTAATGGTAGTTTAACAGTGACTGATGGTAGTTTAACAGTGACTGATGGTAGTTTAACAGTGACTGATGGTAGTTTAACAGTGACTGATGGTAGTTTAACAGTAACTGCTGGTAGTTAACAGTGACTGCTAGTAGTTAAACTTTGACTGATGGTAGTTAACATTGACTGCTGGTAGTTTAACAGTGACTACTGGTAGTTTAACAGTGACTACTGGTAGTTTAACAGTGACTGCTGGTAGTTTAACAGTGACTACTGGTAGTTTACAGTGACTGCTGGTAGTTAACAGTGACTGCTGGTAGTTAACAGTGACTGGTGGTAGTTTAACAGTGACTGCTGGTAGTTAACAGTAACTGCTGGTAGTTTAACAGTGACTGCTGGTAGTTAACAGTAACTGCTGGTAGTTTAACAGTGACTGCTGGTAGTTAACAGTGACTGCTGGTAGTTAACAGTGACTGCTGGTAGTTAACAGTGACTGGTGGTAGTTTAACAGTGACTGCTGGTAGTTATCAGTGACTGATGGTAGTTTAACAGTGACTGATGGTAGTTTAACAGTGCCTGCTGGTAGTTAACAGTGACTGCTGGTAGTTAACAGTGACTGCTGGTAGTTAACAGTGACTGCTGGTAGTTAACAGTGACTGCTGGTAGTTAACAGTGACTGCTGATAGTTTAACAGTGACTGCTGGTAGTTAACAGTAACTGCTGGTAGTTTAACAGTGACTGCTGGTAGTTAACAGTGACTGCTGGTAGTTAACAGTGACTGCTGGTAGTTAACAGTGACTGGTGGTAGTTTAACAGTGACTGCTGGTAGTTATCAGTGACTGATGGTAGTTTAACAGTGACTGATGGTAGTTTAACAGTGACTTCTGGTAGTTAACAGTGACTGCTGGTAGTTAACAGTGACTGCTGGTAGTTAACAGTGACTGCTGGTAGTTAACAGTGACTGCTGGTAGTTAACAGTGACTGCTGGTAGTTAACAGTGACTGCTGGTAGTTTAACAGTGACTGCTGGTAGTTAACAGTGACTGCTGGTAGTTAACAGTGACTGCTGGTAGTTAAAAGTGACTGCTGGTAGTTTAACAGTGACTGCTGGTAGTTAACAGTGACTGCTGGTAGTTAACAGTGACTGCTGATAGTTAACAGTGACTGCTGGTAGTTTAACAGTGACTGCTGGTAGTTAACAGTGACTGCTGGTAGTTAACAGTGACTGCTGGTAGTTAACAGTGACTGCTGGTAGTTAACAGTGACTGCTGATAGTTTAACAGTGACTGCTGGTAGTTAACAGTGACTGCTGGTAGTTAACAGTGACTGCTGGTAGTTAACAGTGAATAATGGTAGTTTAACAGTAACTGCTGGTAGTTAACAGTGACTGCTGGTAGTTTAACAGTGACTGATGGTAGTTAACAGTGACTGATGGTAGTTTAACAGTGACTGCTGGTAGTTAACAGTGACTGATGGTAGTTTAACAGTGACTGCTAGTAGTTAAACAGTGACTGCTGGTAGTTAACATTGACTGCTGGTAGTTTAACAGTGACTACTGGTAGTTTAACAATGACTAATGGTAGTTTAACAGTGACTGATGGTAGTTTAACAGTGACTGATGGTAGTTTAACAGTGACTGATGGTAGTTTAACAGTGACTGATGGTAGTTTAACAGTAACTGCTGGTAGTTAACAGTGACTGCTAGTAGTTAAACTTTGACTGATGGTAGTTAACATTGACTGCTGGTAGTTTAACAGTGACTACTGGTAGTTTAACAGTGACTACTGGTAGTTTAACAGTGACTGCTGGTAGTTTAACAGTGACTACTGGTAGTTTAACAGTGACTGCTGGTAGTTTAACAGTGACTACTGGTAGTTTAACAGTGACTACTGGTAGTTTAACAGTGACTACTGGTAGTTTAACAGTGACTACTGGTAGTTTAACAGTGACTACTGGTAGTTTAACAGTGACTACTGGTAGTTTAACAGTGACTACTTGTAGTTTAACAGTGACTACTGGTAGTTTAACAGTGACTACTTGTAGTTTAACAGTGACTACTGGTAGTTTAACAGTGACTACTGGTAGTTTAACAGTGACTGCTGGTAGTTTAACAGTGACTACTGGTAGTTTAACAGTGACTGCTGGTAGTTTAACAGAGTCCTTCCTAATAGTCCAGTGACAACCAAACAATAGCAGTTTGGTTAATGGTGGAGGTGCAGGCTATTGTTTGATGGGGGTGAGGAGGGGTAGAGGAAGGGGGGTGCAGAGTTGGAGGGTGGTGTGGGTTGATGGAGAAGGAGTGTCCGGGGGTCAACGCCCCCCCGGCCCGGTCCGTGATCAGCCCTCAATATCAGTGGGAGGATTTGGGTTGATTGGTTGGGGGGGTGGAGGTGAGAGGGGGATCTTTATCTATCTTGCTTGGCAAGGATGTCCTCTAGCTCTAGGGCCCGCATCTCTACTCTTGAGAAAGTCACACTTCAAGAGTCTTAGTATTCTGAGTCTTAGTACTCTGAGAGTCTTAGTACTCTCAGTACTCTGAGAGTCTTAGTACTCTCAGTACTCTGAGAGTCTTAGTACTCTCAGTACTCTGAGTCTTAGTACTCTCAGTACTCTGAGAGTCTTAGTACTCTCAGTACTCTGAGTCTTAGTACTCTCAGTACTCTGAGAGTCTTAGTACTCTCAGTACTCTGAGAGTCTTAGTACTCTTTGGACTCTAAGATGTGTTGAAGCCTTAGTGTGTGGTGGCTGTCCCGTATATACAGCGTCTTCTCCCTCTTCGAGGGCCCCACTTTTACAACGCTTAGTTTTACGGTGTTTCACTAATGCGGCGGGTTACAATTATAACCATTCTTCATTTATTCAGACTTGCTACAATAAATATGTTCACCTAAGCTATATTGCTCACTTAATATATCAGTGTAAACATGTCTAAAGGCTTTTATATCCATTTAAAAGTGAAAAAGAGGTTTTGTTTCACTTTATAGCTATTTCTTGCTTTACAGCAGTAGCCCAGAACCTAACCCGCTGTATAAACGGGGCCCTGCAGTAGCCCGGAACCTAACCCGCTGTATAAGTGGGGCCCTGCAGTAGCCTGGAACCTAACCCGCTGTATAAGCGGGGCCCTGCAGTAGCCCTGAACCTAACCCGCTGTATAAGCGGGGCCCTGCAGTAGCCATGAACCTAACCTGCTGTATAAGTGGGGCCCTCCTGTATGTTGAGATATATTGGAGAGATGGACCTTTATAAAGGTGTGTTGACAACAACATATACCCGACACGGGTATATTCTGTACGTGGTTTGTGTATGTCATACCCCGAGGTATGTTGAGACCTCGCTGACTGCTGCTTGTGTTGTATATAACGTCTTCAAGGCGTCACTAAGACGTCACACTCTTGAAGACGCACCTTCGTGTTGAGAGCGACCATCTTGCGACCTCACTCGTCAATACCTTCATTATCTCTGTTGTGTGGAGTACCTTGGGCGTCCCTTGTGTGAGAGAGAGAGAGGAGCATTTTTGTGGTTTTGGTATATAGTGAGGAAGGTGTGGGAGGTTGATTGAGTTACCTGTGTGTGTGTGTACTCACATAATTGTGGTTGCAGGGGTTGAGTCATAGCTCCTGGCCCCGCCTCTTCACTGGTCGCTACTAGGTCCACTCTCCTTGTGTGTGTGTGTGTGTGTGTGTGTAGCAAGATTAATGAGTGGAACCACAGCTTCGGTGAAACACAGATGTAATCAAGGGAATGGGGGAGAGGGCAGTAAGGGAATGGGGGAGAGGGCAGTAAGGGAATGGGGGAGAGGGCAGTAAGGGAATGGGGGAGAGGGCAGTAAGGGAATGGGGGAGAGGGCAGTAAGGGAATGGGGAGAGGGAAGTAAGGGAATGGGGAGAGGGCAGTAAGGGAATGGGGGAGAGGGCAGTAAGGGAATGGGGGAGAGGGAAGTAAGGGAATGGGGGAGAGGGCAGTAAGGGAATGGGGGAGAGGGCAGTAAGGGAATGGGGGAGAGGGCAGTAAGGGAATGGAGAAGGCAGTAGGGGAATGGGGAGATGGCAGTAAGGGAATGGGGAAGAGGGCAGTAAGGGAATGGGGGAGAGGGCAGTAAGGGAATGGGGAGAGGGAAGTAAGGGAATGGGGAGAGGGCAGTAAGGGAATGGGGGAGAGGGCAGTAAGGGAATGGGGGAGAGGGCAGTAAGGGAATGTGGGAGAAGACAGTAAGGGAATGTGGGAGAGAACAGTAAGGGAATGGGGAAGAGGGCAGTAAGGGAATGGGGAGAGGACAGTAAGGGAATGGGGAGAGGACAGTAAGGGAATGGGGGAGAGGGCAGTAAGGGAATGTGGGAGAGGACAGTAAGGGAATGGGGGAGAGGACAGTAAGGGAATGGGGGAGAGGACAGTAAGGGAATGGGGGAGAGGGCAGTGGAGGAATGGGAAAATACATTTGGACAAAGAACCATATAGTTGTGGATACAGTTACATAGAAGAACGAAGGCTGTTGTAACGAGAGAGAGAGAGAGAGAGAGAGAGATCAGATGATATGAGATGAGAGAAATCACCAGAATTCATCTGTTTCCCTCCCCCTCCCCACCATCGTAGTGTAGGGGTGGGGGATGCTTCACTGTTATTGTCGTGGAGGTAGGTAGCGCTGGGGAGGGTGTTGTCCAGGGGGCAGATAAGAGTCTTCCTCGCCCTGGAAAATCTTTCTCCCTGGACAGGATAACTGTTCTCCCTGCCTCCCTGACGGCCACTTCTGCAAGACGGCAAAGACAGGGCCTGGATTGGCTTACTGACGAGACATTGTCATGCCAGAGAGAGAATCACAGAAGAGAGGCGATGTTTGTATATACCTCACAGAGGTATACATACTTCTGTGTATACCTTGTAGAGGTATATACTGAATGGATATAAGGTGCACGATAAATTAGCCACTACCATCCACTGGATGGATATGAGGTGCACAGTCTACCTACCTGGAGTCTACCTGGAGGGTATTCCGGGGATCAACGCCCCCGCGGCCAATTCCACGACCAGGCCTCCTGGTGGATCATGGCCTGATCAACCAGGCTGTTAATGCTGGCCGCACGTAGTCCAACCTACGAACCACAGCCCGGCTGATCCGGCACCGACTTTAGGTATCTGTCCAGCTCCCTCTTGAAGACAACCAGGGGTCTGTTGGTAATGCCCCTTATAGAGAACAAGTGATTTAAAAAGGATCATCATGGGCTTGGCATCTCTTGTTTTGAATGTTCTCATTATCCATCCTTTCAGTTTCCTCGCAGATGTAATAGTGGCATTGTTGTGGTTCTTGAAGGTGAGGTCTTCGGACATTACCACACCCAGGTCCTTCACATTACTTTTCCGCTCTATTGTGTGATTAGAGTTTGTAATATACTCAGTCCTAGCTATTATTTCCTCCAGTTTTCCATAACGGAGTAGTTGGAATTTGTCTTCATTGAACATCATATTGTTCTCTGTTGCCCATTGGAAAACTTGGTTTATATCTTCTTGGAGATTTGCCGTGTCCTCAATGGATGACACACTCGCAGATCTTAGTATCATCTGCAAAGGATGACACAGTGCTATGATTTACATCTGTCTATATCTGATATGAGAATGAGGAACAGGATAGGTACGAGTACTGTGCCTTGTGGGACAGAGCTCTTCACTATGGAAGCATCCGATTTAACTCTGTTTACCACTACTCTTTGTGTTCGATTGGTTAGGAAGTTGAAGATCCATCTGCCTACTTTGCCAGTTATCCCTTTAGCACGCATTTTGTGTGCTATTACACCATGATCGCAATTGTCAAAGGCTTTTGCAAAATCTGTGTATACTACATCTGCATTCTGCTTGTTTTCCAGAGCATCTAAGACCATATCATAGTGGTGTAGCAGTTGTGAGAGGCAGGAGCGACCTGCTCTGAAACCATGTTGCTCTGGGTTGTGCAATTTTTGGGAGTCCAGGGGGTTTGCTATCCTGTTTCTTACAACTCTTTCGCCACCATCCACTGGATGGATGTGAGGTGCACAGTAAACAAGCTACTACCATCCACTGGATAGATGTGGTTGTTAACTACTGCAACAGGCAAATGAATCAGTTCAATTTTTTTACAACATTACGACCCCTCTAACACACTAATTCAACGACCATAACAGTGCCTGCAAGACCCTGGCTACATCCGCAGTGCACCAGCAGTGAACAGCCAATAATAATATACACGAGTGCCATAATAACATAAGAAAGAAGGAACACTGCAGCAAGCCTACTGGCCCATGCGAGGCAAGTCCAAGTCACCTACCGGCTTATGCCATTGACCCAAAATAGTCAGGTCCAGGTCATGTGGCTAGCTAGGGGGCTAGGGACTGGGGATGCTCTGGGCTTGGGACTGGGGAGGCTAGGGACTGGGGATGCTTTGGGCTTCTGGCTGTGGAGGCTATGGACTGGGGATGCTCTGGGCTTGGGACTGTGGAGGCTAGGGACTGGGTATGCTCTGGGCTTGGGACTGGGGAGGCTAGGGACTGGGGATGCTCTGGGCTTGGGACTGTGGACGCTAGGGACTGGGTATGCTCTGGGCTTGGGACTGGGGAGGCTAGGGACTGGGGATGCTCTGGGCTTGGGACTGTGGAGGCTAGGGACGGGGGATGCTCTGGGCTTGGGACTGGGGAGGCTAGGGACTGGGGATGCTCTGGGCTTGGGACTGGGGAGGCTAGGGACTGGGGATGCTTTGGGCTTGGGACTGTGGTGGCTAGGGACTGGGTATGCTCTGGGCTTGGGACTGGGGAGGCTAGGGACTGGGGATGCTCTGGGCTTGGGACTGTGGTGGCTAGGGACTGGGTATGCTCTGGGCTTGGGACTGGGGAGGCTAGGGACTGGGTATGCTCTGGGCTTGGGATTGGGGAGGCTAGGGACTGGGGATGCTCTGGGCTTGGGACTGGGGAGGCTAGGGACTGGGGGGAGCGAGTATTCACGCACATCTAACTCTCTGGAACGACCCTCATCATTTTTGTCGGGAGAGCAGCATGATTTTGGCGGGAACCTCCGTCAGCACAGGGCCAGCTGTCACTGTTATTTTGGCGGGAACCTCCGTCAGCACAGGGCCAGCTGTCACTGTTATTTTGGCGGGAACCTCCGTCAGCACGGGGCCAGCTGTCACTGTTATTTTGGCGGGAACCTCCGTCAGCACAGGGCCAGCTGTCACTGTTATTTTGGCGGGAACCTCCGTCAGCACAGGGCCAGCTGTCACTGTTATTTTGGCGGGAACCTCCGTCAGCACGGGACCAGCTGTCACTGTTATTTTGGCGGGAACCTCCGTCAGCACGGGGCCAGCTGTCACTGTTATTTTACCACAGCAGACTATTTGAAACTACGCTATACCACTGCAGACTGCAGCAGACCGCACCTCAGTGCGTCAGACCGCAGCAGACCCAGAGAGACCACGGTGGTAGCAGGTGGTCTGAAGTGGTCTTCACAGACCTTTTTTGGAAGAGGCTGGAGTGATCAGTTGTGGTGCTGTCCTCCTGAGGAATGAACAGCCTCCCACAACACCTGTCAGTGGGCAACACCTGACTGACTTAGTGACCCACACATGTTAGTACAGCCTCCCACAACACCTGTCAGTGGTCAACACCTTACTAACTTACAGTGACACACACATGTTAACACAGCCTCCCACAACACCTGTCAGTGGTCAACACCTTACTGACTTACAGTGACCCACACATGTTAGTACAGCCTCCCACAACACCTGTCAGTGGTGAACACCTTACTGACTTACAGTGACCCACACATGTTAACACAGCCTCCCACAACACCTGTCAGTGGTCAACACCTTACTGACTTACAGTGACCCACACATGTTAGTACAGCCTCCCACAACACCTGTCAGTGGTGAACACCTTACTGACTTACAGTGACCCACACATGTTAGCACAGCCTCCCACAACACCTGTCAGTGGTCAACACCTTACTGACTTACAGTGACCCACACATGTTAACACAGCCTCCCACAACACCTGTCAGTGGTCAACATCTTACTGACTTACAGTGACCCACACATGTTAGTACAGCCTCCCACAACACCTGTCAGTGGTGAACACCTTACTGACTTACAGTGACCCACACATGTTAACACAGCCTCCCACAACACCTGTCAGTGGTCAACACCTTACTGACTTACAGTGACCCACACATGTTAGTACAGCCTCCCACAACACCTGTCAGTGGTCAACACCTTACTGACTTACAGTGACCCACACATGTTAACACAGCCTCCCACAACACCTGTCAGTGGTCAACACCTTACTGACTTACAGTGACCCACACATGTTAGTACAGTCTCCCACAACACCTGTCAGTGGTCAACACCTTACTGACTTACAGTGACCCACACATGTTAACACAGCCTCCCACAACACCTGTCAGTGGTCAACACCTTACTGACTTACAGTGACCCACACATGTTAGTACAGCCTCCCACAACACCTGTCAGTGGTCAACACCTTACTGACTTACAGTGACCCACACATGTTAGTACAGCCTCCCACAACACCTGTCAGTGGTCAACACCTTACTGACTTACAGTGACCCACACATGTTAACACAGCCTCCCACAACACCTGTCAGTGGTCAACACCTTACTGACTTACAGTGACCCACACATGTTAGTACAGCCTCCCACAACACATGTCAGTGGTCAACACCTTACTGACTTACAGTGACCCACACATGTTAGTACAGCCTCCCACAACACCTGTCAGTGGTCAACACCTTACTGACTTACAGTGACCCACACATGTTAGTACAGCCTCCCACAACACCTGTCAGTGGTGAACACCTTACTGACTTACAGTGACCCACACATGTTAGCACAGCCTCCCACAACACCTGTCAGTGGTCAACACCTGACTGACTTACAGTGACCCACACATGTTAACACAGCCTCCCACAACATCTGTCAATGGTCAACACCTGACTGACTTACAGTGACCCACACATGTTAACACAGCCTCCCATAACACCTGTCAGTGGTCAACACCTTACTGACTTACAGTGACCCACACATGTTAACACAGCCTCCCACAACACCTGTCAGTGGTCAACACCTTACTAACTTAGTGACACACACGTGTTAGTACAGCCTCCCACAACACCTGTCAGTGAAAAACACCTTACTAACAGTGACCCCACATACATGTTGGTCACTCGAAGAGATTGGCCAGTAGCATCTTGACCTTTCATATGTTACTGGTCTTGAGACGCCAGTTGTTAGGTCCTTAAAGGTCAGGTGTTAGACCTTTAGAAGTTAGCCTTAGACATCTAGCGCCAGGGTCCTCACGTTCTATTTTACTTATATTGTCTAAAAATGAGTTGTCGACCGGGTTAGGACGTACGGTCCTTGAGCAGGTGTTATAGTTGATAGGGGCTCTGGTGGTCTGGTGGCTAAAGCTCTCGCTTCACACGGCGAGGGTCTGGGTTCGATTCCCAGCCAGGGCAGAAACATTGGGCGTGTTTCTTTACACCTGTTGTCTATGTTCCCCATCAGTAAAATGGGTACCTGGGTGTTAGTCGACTGGTGTGAGTCGCATCCTAGGACACTGACCTAATCTGCCCGAAATGCTCAGCATAACAAGGGACTTTCTATATAGTAGTATGTCACTGATGTCAGCTAGGCCTGTATACCATGTACATGTACTTGTAGTAAATAAAGATAACGAGATCAGAGGTGTTGTGCACGACCCTCGTGCACTGAGCACAGGATACGAACCTTTAAAACACTGTGATTGCAAAATGAACGAATTGAATTGTTGGTGAAATTAAGGGAAAAATTAATGAGTGTGGTTCTTCTGGTTGTATTAATGTTACTGCAGTTACTGATAATATGTCGGGTAAAAACGACACAAGTGCGACTAATGTGACGTTTCGTTGTGGATTGATAAAGCTCCTGGAGAGCGAAACGTCGCCACAATAAAATGTCACATTAGTTGCACTTGTGGCCTTTTACTCTTCTCATTCTTGCAGAGATGTTATTAGAAGTGTCAGCTGAGAGGAGGACTTGTTTACTGTGTCAGCTGGTGGTTTACTGTGTCAGCTGGTGGTTTACTACGTCAGCTGGTGGTTTACTACGTCAGCTGGTGGTTTACTACGTCAGCTGGTGGTTTACTACGTCAGCTGGTGGTTTACTACGTCAGCTGGTGGTTTACTACGTCAGCTTGTGGTTTACTACGTCAGCTGGTGGTTTACTACGTCAGCTGGTGGTTTACTACGTCAGCTGGTGGTTTACTACGTCAGCTGGTGGTTTACTATGTCAGCTGGTGGTTTACTACGTCAGCTGGTGGTTTACTACGTCAGCTGGTGGTTTACTACGTCAGCTGGTGGTTTACTACGTCAGCTGGTGGTTTACTACGTCAGCTTGTGGTTTACTACGTCAGCTGGTGGTTTACTACGTCAGCTTGTGGTTTACTACGTCAGCTGGTGGTTTACTACGTCAGCTGGTGGTTTACTACGTCAGCTGGTGGTTTACTACGTCAGCTGGTGGTTTACTGTGTCAGCTGGTGGTTTACTATGTCAGCTGGTGGTTTACTACGTCAGCTGGTGGTTTACTACGTCAGCTGGTGGTTTACTACGTCAGCTTGTGGTTTACTACGTCAGCTGGTGGTTTACTACGTCAGCTTGTGGTTTACTACGTCAGCTGGTGGTTTACTACGTCAGCTTGTGGTTTACTACGTCAGCTGGTGGTTTACTACGTCAGCTGGTGGTTTACTACGTCAGCTGGTGGTTTACTACGTCAGCTGGTGGTTTACTACGTCAGCTGGTGGTTTACTACGTCAGCTGGTGGTTTACTACGTCAGCTGGTGGTTTACTACGTCAGCTGGTGGTTTACTGTGTCATCTAGTGGTTTACTGTGTCAGCTGATGGTTTGTTTACTAAGTCAGTTGGAGTGCAAGTGTTCTCTCTCTCCCTCTCTCCCTCCCTCCCTCTCCCTCTCCCTCCCCCTCTCCCTCTCCCTCTCCCTCTCCCTCTCCCTCTCCCTCCCTCCCTCCCTCAAACTTGTTCTCCATGATTGAACAACTTGTTTTTGCTAGGGATATATGTATGACAGAAACAGGGATAAAAACTATACTGGGAGGCTGTTGAACGGTCTTGGGCCCCTCACACTTATTAGTTTTCTCTTAGTGCACTCTTGGTGCCCCTACTTTTCACTAGAGGTGCAATATATACCTCTAAAATCTTTTGCTTTCGTAGGGAGTGATTTCCGTGTGCAGATTTGAGATCAGTTCCTCTAGGATTTTCCAGTTGTAAATTGTGATGTATCTTTCACGCCTGCGTTCCAAGGAGTACAGGTCAAGAGACTTCAAACGTTCCCAGTAACTAAGGCGCTTTATTGCACTTATATGAGCAGTGAAGGTTACCTTCCAGCAGAGCTGTGGGTCAGTAGCACCGACAACATGAAGGTTACCTTCCAGCAGAGATGTGGGTCAGTAGCTACGACAACATGAGGGTTACCTTCCAGCATAGCTGTGGGTCAGTAGCTACGACAACATGAAGGTTACCTTCCAGCAGAGCTGTGGGTCAGTAGCTACGACAACATGAGGGTTACCTTCCAGCAGAGCTGTGGGTCAGTAGCTACGACAACATGAAGGTTACCTTCCAGCAGAGCTGTGGGTCAGTAGCTACGACAACATGAAGGTTACCTTCCAGCAGAGATGTGGGTCAGTAGCTACGACAACATGAGGGTTACCTTCCAGCAGAGCTGTGGGTCAGTAGCTACGACAACATGAAGGTTACCTTCCAGCAGAGCTGTGGGTCAGTAGCTACGACAACATGAGGGTTACCTTCTAGCAGAGCTGTGGGTCAGTAGCTACGACAACATGAAGGTTACCTTCCAGCAGAGATGTGGGTCAGTAGCTACGACAACATGAAGGTTACCTTCCAGCAGAGCTTTGGGTCAGTAGCTACGACAACATGAGGGTTACCTTCCAGCAGAGCTGTGGGTCAGTAGCTACGACAACATGAAGGTTACCTTCCAGCAGAGCTGTGGGTCAGTAGCTACGACAACATGAGAGTTACCTTCGAGCAGAGCTGTGGGTCAGTAGCTACGACAATATGAAGGTTACCTTCCAGCAGAGCTGTGGGTCAGTAGCTACGACAACATGAGGGTTACCTTCGAGCAGAGCTGTGGGTCAGTAGCTACGACAACATGAAGGTTACCTTCCAGCAGAGCTGTGGGTCAGTAGCTACGACAACATGAGGGTTACCTTCGAGCAGAGCTGTGGGTCAGTAGCTATGACAACATGAGGGTTACCTTCCAGCAGAGCTGTGGGTCAGTAGCTACGACAACATGAGGGTTACCTTCCAGCAGAGCTGTGGGTCAGTAGCTACGACAACAAGAGGGTTACCTTCCAGCAGAGCTTTGGGTCAGTAGCTACGACAACATGAGGGTTACCTTCCAGCAGAGCTGTGGGTCAGTAGCTATGACAACATGAGGGTTACCTTCCAGCAGAGCTGTGGGTCAGTAGCTACGACAACATGAGGGTTACCTTCCAGCAGAGCTGTGGGTCAGTAGCTACGACAACAAGAGGGTTACCTTCCAGCAGAGCTGTGGGTCAGTAGCTACGACAACATGAGGGTTACCTTCCAGCAGTGCTGTGGGTCAGTAGCTACGACAACAAGAGGGTTACCTTCCAGCAGAGCTGTGGGTCAGTAGCACCGACAACATGAGGGTTACCTTCCAGCAGAGCTGTGGGTCAGTAGCTACGACAACATGAGGGTTACTTCCAGCAGAGCTGTGGGTCAGTAGCACCGACAACATGAGGGTTACCTTCCAGCAGAGCTGAAGGAAGAAGACTGGAAGTACGAGAAAAGACTAGGGAATGAACGAGGATAGACGGGATGTTGACTGGACGATGTAAGACATTTATCGAGAGGGGAAAAGGTGGGAGGGAAGACTAGAGGGGACCCGGGAGGGATAGTGGGACGATGTAGGAGAGGGATTGGGGAGGAGAGATGGGGAAGAGAGAGGACAGGGATAGAAGAGGCACCACAGACCTCTGCACAAAGTCATTTTTCACCAATAACAAAGAATGGGACACGTCCCCCCCTCCCCCCTCTTCCCCACTCATCTGTCGTCTGAGGAACACTTGCCAATATATCAGGGCGGGGAGATGACGCCCACCCCGCCCACCTCCACCCTGAGGGCGGGGAGATGACGCCCACCCCGCCCACCTCCACCCTGAGGGCGGGAGATGACGCCCACCCCGCCCACCTCCATCCTGAGGGCGGGGAGATGACGCCCACCCCGCCCACCTCCACCCTGAGGGCGGGGAGATGACGCCCACCCCGCCCACCTCCACCCTGAGGGCGGGGAGATGACGCCCACCCCTCCCACCTCCACCCTGAGGGCGGGGAGATGACGCCCACCCCTCCCACCTCCACCCTGAGGGCGGGTTGTGGACGCCAGCCTCCACCCTGAGGGCGGGTTGTGGACGCCAGCCTCCACCCTGAGGGCGGGTTGTGAACGCCAGCCTCCACCCTGAGGGCGGGTTGTGAACGCCAGGCTCCACCCTGAGGACGGGTTGTGGACGCCAGCCTCCACCCTGAGGGCGGGTTGTGGACGCCAGCCTCCACCCTGAGGGCGGGTTGTGAACGCCAGCCTCCACCCTGAGGGCGTGGAGAGGACACCAGCCTCCACCCTGAGGACGGGTTGTGGACGCCAGCCTCCACCCTGAGGACGGGTTGTGGACGCCAGCCTAAGCCCTGAGGGCGGGTTGTGGACGCCAGCCTCCACCCTGAGGGCAGGTTGTGGACGCCAGCCTCCACCCTGAGGGCGGGGAAAGGACGTCAAACGCCATTACATTACCCAAACATCTGAGTCTCTGTACCTCTCATACGTACCTCCCGTACCTCATACGTACCTCCCGTACCTCATACGTATCTCCCGTACTTCTGGTACCTCATACGTACCTCTGGTACCTCATACGTACCTCCCGTACCTCTAGTACCTCATACGTACCTCCCGTACCTATGGTACCTCATACGTACCTCCCATACCTCTGGTACCTCATACGTACCTCCCGTACCTCTCGTGCCTCATACGTACATCCCGTACCTCTGGTACCTCATACGTACCTCCCGTACCTCTGGTACCTCATACGTAACTCCCGTACCTCTGGTACCTCATACGTACCTCCTGTACCTCTGGTGCCTCATACGTACCTCCCGTACCTCTGGTACCTCATACGTACCTCCCGTACCTCTGGTACCTCATACGTACCTCTGGTACCTCATACGTACTTCCCGTACCTCTGGTACTTCATACGTACCTCCCGTACCTCTGGTACCTCATACGTACCTCCCGTACCTCTGGTACCTCATACGAACCTCCCGTACCTCTGGTACCTCATACGTACCTCCCGTACCTCATACGTATCTCCCGTACTTCTGGTACCTCATACGTACCTCTGGTACCTCATACGTACCTCCCGTACATCTGGTGCCTCATACGTACCTCCCGTACCTCTGGTACCTCATACGTACCTCCCGTACCTCTGGTACCTTATACGTACCTCCCGTACCTCTGGTACTTCATACGTAACTTCCGTACCTCTGGTACCTAATACGTACATCCCGTACCTCTGGTACCTCATACGTACCTCCCGTACCTCTGGTACCTCATACGTACATCCCGTACCTCTGGTGCCACATACGTACCTCCCGTACCTCTGGTACCTCATACGTACCTCCCATACCTCTGGTACCTCATACGTACCTCCCGTACCTCTCGTGCCTCATACGTACATCCCGTACCTCTGGTACCTCATACGTACCTCCCGTACCTCTAGTACCTCATACGTAACTCCCGTACTTCTGGTACCTCATACGTACCTCCTGTACCTCTGGTGCCTCATACGTACCTCCCGTACCTCTGGTATCTCATACGTACCTACCGTACCTCTGGTACCTCATACGTACCTCCCGTACCTCTGGTACTTCATACGTACCTCCCGTACCTCTGGTACCTCATACGTACCTCCCGTACCTCTGGTACCTCATACGAACCTCCCGTACCTCTGGTACCTCATACGTACCTCTAGTACCTCATACGGACCTCTGGTACCTCATACGTAACTCCCGTACCTCTGGTACCTCATACGTACCTCTGGTACCTCATACGTACCTCTGGTACCTCATACGTACCTCACGAACCTCCCGTACCTCTGGTACCTCATACGTACCTCTAGTACCTCATACGTACCTCTGGTACCTCATACGTAACTCCCGTACCTCTGGTACCTCATACGTACCTCTGGTACCTCATACGTACCTCCCGTACCTCTGGTACCTCATACGTACATCCCGTACCTCTGGTGCCACATACGTACCTCCCGTACCTCTGGTACCTCATACGTACCTCCCATACCTCTGGTACCTCATACGTACCTCCCGTACCTCTCGTGCCTCATACGTATATCCCGTACCTCTGGTACCTCATACGTACCTCCCGTACCTCTGGTACCTCATACGTAACTCCCGTACCTCTGGTACCTCATACGTACCTCCTGTACCTCTGGTGCCTCATACGTACCTCCCGTACCTCTGGTTCCTCATACGTACCTCCCGTACCTCTGGTACCTCATACGTACCTCCCGTACCTCTGGTACTTCATACGTACCTCCCGTACCTCTGGTACCTCATACGTACCTCCCGTACCTCTGGTACCTCATATGAACCTCCCGTACCTCTGGTACCTCATACGTACCTCTAGTACCGCATACGTACCTCTGGTACCTCATACGTAACTACCGTACCTCTGGTACCTCATACGTACCTCTGGTACCTCATACGTACCTCCCGTACCTCTGGTACCTCATACGTAACTCTGGTACCTCATACGTACCTCTGGTACCTCATACGTACCTCTGGTACCTCATACGTACCTCCCGTACCTCTGGTACCTCATACGTACCTCCCGTACCTCTGGTACTTCATACGTACCTCCCGTACCTCTGGTACCTCATATTTACCTCCCGTACCTCTGGTACCTCATACGTACCTCCCGTACCTCATACGAACCTCCCTTACCTATGGTACCTCATACGTACCTCTTTGATATACCTTTGAAGAGTTTCGAGAGTATCTACTCTCTGAGCCCGGCCCTGGGCCAGGCTCGTCTGGTGCTTGCCTGGTCAACCAGGCTGTTGCTGCTGGAGGTCCGCTGCCCCACATATCCATCACAGCCTGGTTGATCTGGCACCTGATGAAGATACTTGTCCAGTTTCCTCTTGAAGGCTTCTACACTGGTTCCAGCGATGTTTCGGATATCTTCTGGTAAGATGTTGAATAGTCTGGGACCCCGGATGTTAATACAGTGCTCCCGTATTGTCCCCACCGCACCCCTGCTGCTCACTGGGTTTATTTTACACTTTTTCCCATATCTCTCACTCCAGTATGTTGTTATGGCAGTGTGCAGATTTGGGACCAGGCCCTCAAGTACTTTCCATGTATATATTATCATGTATCTCTCTCTCCTCCGCTCCAATGAGTACATGTTCAAGACTTGAAGGCGTTCCCAATAATTTAGATGTTTCAATGGCTCAATGTGAGCCGTAAACGATCTCTGGATTTGTTCCAGCTCTGCTATTTCTCCTGCCCTGAACGGGGCCGTCAGCACTGAGCAGTATTCTAAGTGAGGGAGCACTAGCGATTTGAAGAGTGTCACCATCGGCATTATTTCCCTTGTTTTGAAAGTTCTCAATACCCACCCCGTCATCTTCCTGGCTGTTGTGATCTTTGTCTTGTTATGGTCTTTAAAAGACAGATCAGCAGACATAATTATTCCCAAGTCCTTTACGTGTTCCTTTCGTTCTATGTGGTGACCCTCTTGCGTTTTGTATATAGTGTTCCTTTTGAGTTCTTCATTTTTTCCATACCTAAGCAGCTGAAACTTATCACCATTGAACGTCATGTTGTTCTCCACTGCCCACTGGAAGACCCTGCTTATGTCCTCCTGTAATTTTTCAGTGTCCTCCACCGTAGTGACTTTCATGCTTATTTTAGTGTCATCTGCAAATGATGATACAAAAGTGTGCTGGGTGTTTTTATCTATGTCTGCTATGAGGATGAGAAACAGCAGAGGTGCCAGGACAGTGCCTTGGGGCACTGAGCTTTTGACCTCGCTGATGCTGGATCTTGCCCTGTTCACTACTACGTTTTGTGTTCTTTGTGTTAAGAACTCAAAAATTCCATCTGCCTACCTTCTCGTAATGCCTCATACGTACCTCATACGTACCTCCCGTACCTCTGGTACCTCATCCGTACCTCCCGTACCTCTGGTACTTCATACGTACCTCCCGTACCTCTGGTACCTCATACGAACCTCCCGTACCTCTGGTACCTCATATGAACCTCCCGTACTTCTGGTACCTCTTACGTACCTCCCGTACCTCTGGTACCTCATACGTACCTCTCGCACCTCTTGTACCTCATACGTACCTCCCGCATTTCTGGTACCTCATACGAACCTCCCGTACCTCTGGTACATCTCATATGTACCTCCCGTACCTCTGGTACATCATACGTACCTCCTGCACCTCTTGTACCTCATACGTACCTCCCGCACCTCTGGTACCTCATACGTACCTCCCGTACTTCTAGTACCTCATACGAACCTCCCGTACCTCTGGTACCTCATACGTACCTCCCGTACCTCTGGTACCTCATACGTACCTCTTGTACCTCTGGTACCTCATCCGTACCTCTCGTACCTCATACGTACCTCCCGTACCTCTGGTACCTCATCCGTACCTCCCGTACCTCTGGTACTTCATACGTACCTCCCGCACCTCTGGTACCTCATACGTACCTCCCGTACCTTTGGTACCTCATACGTACCTCTGGTACCTCATACGTACCTCCCGTACCTCTGGTACTTCATACGTACCTCCCGCACCTCTGGTACCTCATACGTACCTCTGGTACCTCATACGTACCTCTGGTACCTCATACGTACCTCCCGTACCTCACATGTACCTCCCGTACCTCTCATACCTGGAGTTTACCTGGAGAAAATTCCAGGGGTCAACGCCCCTGCGGCCCGGTCTGTGACCAGGCCTCATGTTGGACCAGAGCCTGATCAGCTATTCGTATCTGCCTTTTATCTTATCTCTCTCTCTCTCTCTCTCTCTCTCTCTCTCTCTCTCTCTCTCTCTCTCTCTCTCTCTCTCTCTCTCTCTCTCTCTCTCTCTCTCTCCCCTCCCTCCCTCCCTCCCTCTTCTACGCCGCTTTTATCCACTGTTCTTCTCCCTTATTTGGCCTTCACGGCCAATTTCCTCTTGGTTGACACTAGTGGGTGATTGTGAACCTTGGTGGCGGTGATTGTGAACCTTGGTGGCGGTGATTATGAACCTTGGTGGCGGTGATTGTGAACCTTGGTGGCGGTGATTATGAACCTTGGTGGCGGTTATTATGAACCTTGGTGGCGGTGATTATGAACCTTGGTGGCGGTGATTATGAACCTTGGTGGCGGTGATTGTGAACCTTGGTGGCGGTGATTGTGAACCTTGGTGGCGGTGATTGTGAACCTTGGTGGCGGTGATTATGAACCTTGGTGGCGGTGATTATGTGTGAACCTTGGTGGCGGTGATTGTGAACCTTGGTGGCGGTGATTGTGAACCTTGGTGGCGGTGATTGTGAACCTTGGTGGCGGTGATAGGTGCTATTTAGGCTGAAGCAAGACATCCTTCTACCAAAAAAAGGGACATTGAAAAGCCGTTGAAAATGTCTGGGACTGTTGTTGGAGGCAGGATGGACGTTGATGTTTGGGACTGTTGTTGGAGGCAGGATGGACGCTGATGTTTGGGACTGTTGTTGGAGGCAGGATGGACGTTGATGTTTGGGACTGTTGTTGGAGGCAGGATGGACGTTGATGTTTGGGACTGTTGTTGGAGGCAGGATGGACGTTGATGTTTGGGACTGTTGTTGGAGGCAGGATGGACGTTGATGTTTGGGACTGTTGTTGGAGGCAGGATGGACGTTGATGTTTGGGACTGTTGTTGGAGGCAGGATGGACGCTGATGTTTGGGACTGTTGTTGGAGGCAGGATGGACGTTGATGTTTGGGACTGTTGTTGGAGGCAGGATGGACGTTGATGTTTGGGACTGTTGTTGGAGGCAGGATGGACGTTGATGTTTGGGACTGTTGTTGGAGGCAGGATGGACGTTGATGTTTGGGGGCCGTTGTTGGAGGCAGGATGGACGTTGATGTTTGGGACTGTTGTTGGAGGCAGGATGGACGTTGATGGCTGGGACTGTTGTTGGAGGCAGGATGGACGCTGATGTTTGGGACTGTTGTTGGAGGCAGGATGGACGTTGATGTTTGGGATTGTTGTTGGAGGCAGGATGGACGTTGATGTTTGGGACTGTTCTTGGAGGCAGGATGGACGTTGATGTTTGGGACTGTTGTTGGAGGCAGGATGGACGTGGATGTTTGGGACTGTTGTTGGAGGCAGGATGGACGCTGATGTTTGGGACTGTTGTTGGAGGCAGGATGGACGTTGATGTTTGGGACTGTTGTTGGAGGCAGGATGGACGTTGATGATTGGGACTGTTGTTGGAGGCAGGATGGACGTTGATGGTTGGGAATGTTGTTGGAGGCCGGATGGACGTTGATGGTTGGGACTGTTGTTGGAGGCAGGATGGACGTTGATGTTTGGGACTGTTGTTGGAGGCAGGATGGATGTTGATGTTTGGGACTGTTGTTGGAGGCAGGATGGACGTTGATGGTTGGGACTGTTGTTGGAGGCAGGATGGACGTTGATGTTTGTGACTGTTGTTGGAGGCAGGATGGACGTTGATGTTCGGGACTGTTGTTGGAGGCAGGATGGACGTTGATGTTTGGGACTGTTGTTGGAGGCAGGATGGATGTTGATGTTTGGGACTGTTGTTGGAGGCAGGATGGACGTTGATGGTTGGGACTGTTGTTGGAGGCAGGATGGACGCTGATGTTTGGGACTGTTGTTGGAGGCAGGATGGACGTTGATGTTTGGGACTGTTGTTGGAGGCAGGATGGACGTTGATGTTCGGGACTGTTGTTGGAGACAGGATGGACGTTGATGTTTGGGACTGTTGTTGGAGGCAGGATGGATGTTGATGTTTGGGACTGTTGTTGGAGGCAGGATGGACGCTGATGTTTGGGACTGTTGTTGGAGGCAGGATGGACGCTGATGTTTGGGACTGTTGTTGGAGGCAGGATGGACGTTGATGTTTGGGACTGTTGTTGGAGGCAGGATGGACGTTGATGTTCGGGACTGTTGTTGGAGACAGGATGGACGTTGATGTTTGGGACTGTTGTTGGAGGCAGGATGGATGTTGATGTTTGGGACTGTTGTTGGAGGCAGGATGGACGTTGATGGTTGGGACTGTTGTTGGAGGCAGGATGGACGCTGATGTTTGGGACTGTTGTTGGAGGCAGGATGGACGTTGATGTTTGGGACTGTTGTTGGAGGCAGGATGGACGTTGATGTTTGGGACTTGTTGGAGGCAGGATGGACGTTGATGTTTGGGACTGTTGTTGGAGGCAGGATGGACGTTGATGTTCGGGACTGTTGTTGGAGGCAGGATGGACGCTGATGTTTGGGACTGTTGTTGGAGGCAGGATGGACGCTGATGTTTGGGACTGTTGTTGGAGGCAGGATGGACGTTGATGTTTGGGACTGTTGTTGGAGGCAGGATGGACGCTGATGTTTGGGACTGTTGTTGGAGGCAGGATGGACGTTGATGTTTGGGACTGTTGTTGGAGGCGGGATGGACGTTGATGTTTGGGACTGTTGTTGGAGGCAGGATGGACGCTGATGTTTGGGACTGTTGTTGGAGGCAGGATGGACGCTGATGTTTGGGACTGTTGTTGGAGGCAGGATGGACGTTGATGGTTGGGACTGTTGTTGGAGACAGGATGGACGTTGATGGTTGGGACTGTTGTTGGAGGCAGGATGGACGCTGATGTTTGGGGCTGTTGTTGCAGCGAACAAGGACGCTGATGTTTGGGTCTGGGAAACAGGTGATTGTGACAATATATAAATAAAGGCACATACAGTTGAAGACACTGGCTTCTAGAATCAGTGGTGACACGGAGGAACCAGACTAGACAGTGTACTTAATGCAAGAGATCAGTTGAGTGTAGGCTAAGTGTAGGCAGACATATATGAAGGCCGATAGGTCTGGTCTGGGACCTGGCCGTGAGGTCGGTGACCTCCAGAAGTGACTTCCTTATTACTTTCTTTACTAATGGTAAGAAGGATTCATCTTTCTTACCCCAGATATGAAAGTACTGTTACTGTTGGTGCTACTGTTGGTACTGCTACTGGTGTTGCTACTGTTGGTGCTACTGTTGGTGTTGCTACTGTTGGTGCTACTGTTGGTGCTGCTACTGGTGTTGCTACTGTTGGTGCTACTGTTGGTGCTGCTACTGGTGTTGCTACTGTTGGTGCTGCTACTGGTGCTGCTACTGTTGGTGCTGCTACTGGTGTTGCTACTGTTGGTGCTACTGTTGGTGCTGCTACTGTTGGTGCTGCTACTGTTGGTGCTACTGTTGGTGCTGCTACTGGTGTTGCTAATGTTGGTGCTACTGGTGTGGTACTGCTTACTGGGTTACTAGCTTGTTGGTGTCTACTGGTGTGCTACTGTTGGTGTGCTACTTTGGGGCTGCTACTGTTGGTGTGCTACTTTGGGGCTGCTACTGTTGGTGCTACTGTTGGTGCTGCTACTGGTGTTGCTACTGTTGGTGCTGCTGCTGTTGGTGCTGCTACTGGTGTTGCTACTGTTGGTGCTACCACTGTTGGTGCTACTGTTGGTGCTGCTACTGTTGTTGCTACTGTTGGTGCTGCTACTGGTGTTGCTACTGTTGGTACTGCTACTGGTGTTGCTACTGTTGGGGCTTCTACTGTTGGTGCTGCTGCTCTTGGTGCTGCTGCTACTGGTGTTGCTACTGTTGATGCTGCTACTGTTGGTGCTGCTACTGGTGTTGCTACTGTTGGTGCTACTGTTGTTGCTACTGGTGTTGCTACTGTTGGTGCTGCTACTGGTGTTGCTACAGTTGGTGCTGCTACTGTTGGTGCTGCTACTGGTGTTGCTACTGTTGGTGCTGCTACTGGTGTTGCTACAGTTGGTGCTGCTACTGTTGGTGCTGCTACTGGTGTTGCTACTGTTGGTGCTGCTACTGTTGGTGCTGCTACTGTTGGTGCTTCTACTGGTGTTGATACTGTTGGTGCTGCTACTGTTGGTGCTGCTACTGGTGTTGCTACTGTTGGTGCTGCTACTGGTGTTGCTACTTTTGGTGCTGCTACTGGTGAGTATACTGGTATTGCTACTGTTGGTGGTGCTACTGGTGTTGCTACTGTTGTTGCTGCTACTGGTGTTGCTACTGTTGGTGTTGCTACTGTTGGTGTTGCTACTGTTGGTGCTGCTACTGGTGTTGCTACTGTTGGTGCTACTGGTGTTGCTACTGTTGGTGTTGCTACTGTTGGTGCTGCTACTGGTGTTGCTACTGTTGGTGGTGCTACTGGTGTTGCTACTGTTGGCTGCTGCTACTGTTGGTGCTGCTACTGGTGTTGCTACTGTTGGTGGTGCTACTGGTGTTGCTACTGTTGATGTTGCTACTGTTGGTGCTGCTACTGGTGTTGCTACTGTTGGTGCTGCTACTGTTGGTGATGCTACTGGTGTTGCTACTGTTGGTGCTGCTACTGTTGTGCTACTTTGGGGTGCTACTGTTGGTGTTGCTGCTGGTGTTGCTACATTGTTGTGGGTGTACTACGTGGTGCTGCTACTGTTGGTATTGGTGTGCTCTACTGTTGGTGTTGCACTGCTGGTGCTGCTACTGTTGGTGCTACTACTGGTGTTACTACTGTTGGTGGTGCTACTGGTGTTGCTACTGTTGGTGTTGCTACTGTTGGTGCTGCTACTGGTGTTGCTACTGTTGGTGCTGCTACTGGTGTTGCTACTGTTGGTGCTGCTACTGGTGTTGCTACTGTTGGTGCTGCTACTGTGGTCTACTGTTGCTACTGTTGGTGTGCTACTGTTGGTGCTGCCACTGGTGTTGCTACTGTTGGTGCTGCTACTGGTGTTGCTACTGTTGGTGCTGCTACTGGTGTTACTACTGTTGGTGCTGCTACTGGTGTTGCTACTGTTGGTGCTGCTACTGGAGTTGCTACTGTTGGTGCTTTCTACTGTTGGTGCTGCTACTGGTGTTGCTAATGGTGGTGCTGTTGCTGTCACTGGTGGTGCTGTTGCTGCTACTGGTGTTGTTACTGTTGGTGCTGCTACTGATGTTACTACTGTTGGTGCTGCTACTGGAGTTGCTACTGTTGGTGCTTTCTACTGTTGGTGGTGCTAATGGTGGTGCTGTTGCTCTCACTGGTTGTGCTGTTGCTGCTTCTGGTGTTGCTACTGTTGGTGGTGCTACTGGTAGTGCTACTGGTGGTGCTACTGGTGCTGTTAGTGTTACTGGTGCTACTGGTGCATTATACAAGTCATCAATAAACCCAACAGTCATCCTGCGTGACATCTGAGCTCAGGCGACAAATTAATTCTGGAACTTTTAAAGGAAGATCAGAGAGTCGTACGTCATATTTATATACCATCTATATTATGCTGGCACTGTGGGGAGGAGAGTGGCACTGTGGAAGGAGAGTGGCACTGTGGGGAAAAAAGTGGCACTGTGGGGAAAATAGTTGCACTGTGGGGAAAATAGTGGCACTGTGGAAGGAAAGTGGTACTGTGAGGAGGATAGTGGCACTGTGGGGAGAATAGTGGCACTATGGGAGGAGAGTGGCACTGTGGGGAGGATAGTGGCACTGTGGAAGGAGAGTGGCACTGTGGGGATAATAGTGGCACTGTGGAAGGAGAGTGGCACTGTGGGGAGGATACTGGCAATGTGGGAGGATAGTGGCACTGTGGGGAGCTTAGTGACATGGGGAGGTTGGTGGCATTATGGGGAGGATAATGGCACTGTGGGGAGGATAGTGGCACTGTGGGGAGGATAGTGGCACTGTGGTGAGGATAGTGGCACTGTGGGGAGGGTAGTGGCACTGTGGAAGGAGAGTGGCACTGTGGGGAGAATAGTGGCACTGTGGAAGGAGAGTGGCACTGTGGGGAGGATAGTGGCAATGTGGGAGGATAGTGGCACTGTGGGGAGCTTAGTGACATGGGGAGGTTGGTGGCATTATGGGGAGGATAGGGGCACTGTGGGGAGGATAGTGGCACTGTGGGGAGGATAGTGGCACTGTGGTGAGGATAGTGGCACTGTGGGGAGGGTAGTGGCACTGTGGGGGGATAGTGAAACAGTGGGGAGGATAGTGGCACAGTGGGAAGGATAGTGGCACTGTGGGGAGGATAGTGGCACAGTGGGAAGGATAGTGGCACTGTGGGGAGGATAGTGGCACTGTGAGAGACGTTAACACAAGGCCATCAGTTTAAATAAAGTCATTTGGACTTACAAGTCACTACACAAGACTGACTTACAAGTCACTACACAAGACTGACTTACAAGTCACTACACAAGACTGACTTACAAGTCACTACACAAGACTGACTTACAAGTCACTACACAAGACTGACTTACAAGTCAATACACAAGACTGACTTACAAGTCACTACACAAGACTGACTTACAAGTCACTACACAAGACTGACTTACAAGTCACTACACAAGACTGACTTACAAGTCACTACACAAGACTGACTTACAAGTCAATACACAAGACTGACTTACAAGTCACTACACAAGACTGACTTACAAGTCACTACACAAGACTGACTTACAAGTCACTACACAAGACTGACTTACAAGTCACTACACAAGACTGACTTACAAGTCACTACACAAGACTGACTTACAAGTCAATACACAAGACTGACTTACAAGTCACTACACAAGACTGACTTACAAGTCACTACACAAGACTGACTTACAAGTCACTACACAAGACTGACTTACAAGTCACTACACAAGACTGACTTACAAGTCACTACACAAGACTGACTTACAAGTCAATACACAAGACTGACTTACAAGTCAATACATTAGTTAAAAAAGGAAAGCTGGCTTTATTATCTTTATTTACTGAAGAAATGAGGGTGGGGGTTGGGAAGATGAGAGGGGGGGAGAGGGGAAGGGGAGAGGGGGAGGGGGTTCGTTAGCACAGGTAACATGTCCACGTTAATTGGCTTACACGGCTTTATTTTTCCTCTCTCTCTCCCTCCCTCTCTCTCTCTCTCTCCCTCTCCCTCCCTCTCCCTCTCCCTCTCCCTCCCTCTCCCTCCCTCTCAGGTTGAGTGTGAGTAATGACAACAGTTTGTAATAGGGTTCATGGGGAGGGTGGGTAACCCCCTCCCCATGGTGGGTCAGCCAAGCGTTTACTGCTGAGTTAGACAGGTGGGTGGAGGAGGGGTGTGGGTGGGGGGTAACTATGGGGTTGGAGAGAGGGGGGGGGGTGAATATAAGGACCCAAAACACTGCCTCCAACATCAACCTCATCGCTACAGTGCCAGGAAAATGTATTCAGTACTGACGGGTAGTTAGGTACGACACAAGTACAGCAGTTAGGTACCTTTGTGCCTAAACGGCCTCTGTACCATTGTGTTGCAGTGTCGGTATCTCGGTTCAGGGGACACCTTGAAGGGTTGGGCAAATATTTTAGTGGGGTTGGGGGTTGAGAAACACTAGCCAAGTATAGGCCAGTAGGCCTCCTGCAGTGCTCCTCCTTTCTTATGTATGTTATTAACTAGAAAGTTGGTCTTCAGGAGGAGGAGGAGGGAGGAGAGAGAGAGAGAGAGAGAGAGAGAGAGAGAGAGGAAGTAGGTGCAACAGTAGTAGTCAGCCACACCAGGTGACCACTCAGACACCTATTTATTGCTATGTGCATAATGAGAGCTGTCTATACGTCTCCCCCTTCCCCAGGATTGAACCCAGATGCTTCTGTTTGTGAGGAGAGCTCCACACGGAGGCCCCTGGAAGAGGTTGTGGTGGTGAGACAGTGTTCCCTCTCTGGTAGTGAGACAGTGTTCCCTCTCTGGTAGTGAGACAGTGTTCCCACGCTCTGGTAGTGAGACAGTGTTCCCTCTCTGGTAGTGAGACAGTGTTCCCACGCTCTGGTAGTGAGACAGTGTTCCCACTCTGGTGGTGAGACAGTGTTCCCACTCTGGTGGTGAGACAGTGTTCCCTCTCTGGTAGTGAGACAGTGTTCCCACTCTGGTGGTGAGACAGTGTTCCCACTCTGGTAGTGAGACAGTGTTCCCACTCTGGTGGTGAGACAGTGTTCCCACTCTGGTGGTGAGACAGTGTTCCCACTCTGGTGGTGAGACAGTGTTCCCACTCTGGTGGTGAGACAGTGTTCCCACTCTGGTAGTGAGACAGTGTTCCCACTCTGGTGGTGAGACAGTGTTCCCACTCTGGTGGTGAGACAGTGTTCCCTCTCTGGTAGTGAGACAGTGTTCCCACTCTGGTGGTGAGACAGTGTTCCCACTCTGGTAGTGAGACAGTGTTCCCACTCTGGTGGTGAGACAGTGTTCCCACTCTGGTGGTGAGACAGTGTTCCCACTCTGGTGGTGAGACAGTGTTCCCACTCTGGTAGTGAGACAGTGTTCCCACTCTGGTGGTGAGACAGTGTTCCCACTCTGGTGGTGAGACAGTGTTCCCTCTCTGGTGGTGAGACAGTGTTCCCTCTGGTGGTGAGACAGTGTTCCCACTCTGGTGGTGAGACAGTGTTCCCTCTGGTGGTGAGACAGTGTTCCCACTCTCTGGTGGTGAGACAGTGTTCCCACTCTCTGGTAGTGAGACAGTGTTCCCACTCTGGTGGTGAGACAGTGTTCCCTCTGGTGGTGAGACAGTGTTCCCTCTCTGGTGGTGAGACAGTGTTCCCACTCTGGTGGTGAGACAGTGTTCCCTCTGGTGGTGAGACAGTGTTCCCTCTCTGGTGGTGAGACAGTGTTCCCACTCTGGTGGTGAGACAGTGTTCCCACTCTGGTGGTGAGACAGTGTTCCACTCTCTGGTGGTGAGACAGTGTTCCACTCTGGTGGTGAGACAGTGTTCCCACTCTGGTGGTGAGACAGTGTTCCCTCTGGTGGTGAGACAGTGTTCCCACTCTGGTGGTGAGACAGTGTTCCCTCTGGTGGTGAGACAGTGTTCCCACTCTGGTGGTGAGACAGTGTTCCCTCTGGTGGTGAGACAGTGTTCCCTCTCTGGTGGTGAGACAGTGTTCCCACTCTGGTGGTGAGACAGTGTTCCCTCTGGTGGTGAGACAGTGTTCCCTCTGGTGGTGAGACAGTGTTCCCTCTCTGGTGGTGAGACAGTGTTCCCTCTGGTGGTGAGACAGTGTTCCCACTCTGGTGGTGAGACAGTGTTCCCACTCTCTGGTGGTGAGACAGTGTTCCCACTCTGGTGGTGAGACAGTGTTCCCACTCTGGTGGTGAGACAGTGTTCCCTCTGGTGGTGAGACAGTGTTCCCACTCTGGTGGTGAGACAGTGTTCCCTCTCTGGTAGTGAGACAGTGTTCCCACTCTCTGGTGGTGAGACAGTGTTCCCTCTCTGGTGGTGAGACAGTGTTCCCACTCTGGTGGTGAGACAGTGTTCCCACTCTGGTGGTGAGACAGTGTTCCCACTCTGGTGGTGAGACAGTGTTCCCTCTCTGGTGGTGAGACAGTGTTCCCTCTCTGGTGGTGAGACAGTGTTCCCACTCTCTGGTGGTGAGACAGTGTTCCCACTCTCTGGTGGTGAGACAGTGTTCCCACTCTCTGGTGGTGAGACAGTGTTCCCACTCTGGTGGTGAGACAGTGTTCACACTCTGGTGGTGAGACAGTGTTCACACTCTGGTGGTGAGACAGTGTTCACACTCTGGTGGTGAGACAGTGTTCCCACTCTCTGGTGGTGAGACAGTGTTCCCACTCTGGTGGTGAGACAGTGTTCCCACTCTGGTGGTGAGACAGTGTTCACACTCTGGTGGTGAGACAGTGTTCCCTCTCTGGTGGTGAGACAGTGTTCCCACTCTGGTGGTGAGACAGTGTTCCCTCTCTGGTAGTGAGACAGTGTTCCCACTCTCTGGTGGTGAGACAGTGTTCCCACTCTCTGGTAGTGAGACAGTGTTCCCACTCTCTGGTGGTGAGACAGTGTTCCCACTCTGGTGGTGAGACAGTGTTCCCACTCTCTGGTAGTGAGACAGTGTTCCCACTCTCTGGTGGTGAGACAGTGTTCCCACTCTCTGGTAGTGAGACAGTGTTCCCACTCTCTGGTGGTGAGACAGTGTTCCCACTCTGCTAGTGAGACAGTGTTCCCACTCTCTGGTGGTGAGACAGTGTTCCCACCCTGGTAGTGAGACAGTGTTCCCACTCTCTGGTGGTGAGACAGTGTTCCCACTCTCTGGTGGTGAGACAGTGTTCCCACCCTGGTGGTGAGACAGTGTTCCCACTCTCTGGTAGTGAGACAGTGTTCCCACTCTCTGGTGGTGAGACAGTGTTCCCACCCTGGTAGTGAGACAGTGTTCCCACTCTCTGGTAGTGAGACAGTGTTCCCACCCTGGTAGTGAGACAGTGTTCCCACTCTCTGGTGGTGAGACAGTGTTCACACTCTGGTGGTGAGACAGTGTTCCCTCTCTGGTGGTGAGACAGTGTTCCCACTCTGGTGGTGAGACAGTGTTCCCTCTCTGGTAGTGAGACAGTGTTCCCACTCTCTGGTGGTGAGACAGTGTCCCACTCTGTAGTGAGACAGTGTTCCCACTCTCTGGTGGTGGATTGAGCATGTTCCACTCCTGGTAGTGAGACAGTGTTCCCACTCTCTGGTGGTGAGACAGTGTTCCCACTCTGGTAGTGAGACAGTGTTCCCACTCTGGTGGTGAGACAGTGTTCCCACTCTCTGGTGGTGAGACAGTGTTCCCACTCTCTGGTGGTGAGACAGTGTTCCCACTCTGGTGGTGAGACAGTGTTCCCACTCTCTGGTAGTGAGACAGTGTTCCCACCTCTGGTAGTGAGACAGTGTTCCCACTCTGGTGGTGAGACAGTGTTCCACCTGGTGGTGAGACAGTGTTCCCTCTCTGGTGGTGAGACAGTGTTCCCACTCTGGTAGTGAGACAGTGTTCCCACTCTGGTGGTGAGACAGTGTTCCCACTCTGGTGGTGAGACAGTGTTCCCACTCTGGTAGTGAGACAGTGTTCCCACTCTCTGGTAGTGAGACAGTGTTCCCACTCTGGTGGTGAGACAGTGTTCCCACCCTGGTGGTGAGACAGTGTTCCCACTCTCTGGTGGTGAGACAGTGTTCCCACCCTGGTAGTGGGACAGTGTTCCCACTCTGGTGGTGAGACAGTGTTCCCACTCTCTGGTAGTGAGACAGTGTTCCCACTCTGGTGGTGAGACAGTGTTCCCACTCTGGTGGTGAGACAGTGTTCCCACTCTCTGGTGGTGAGACAGTGTTCCCACTCTCTGGTGGTGAGACAGTGTTCCCACCCTGGTAGTGGGACAGTGTTCCCACTCTGGTGGTGAGACAGTGTTCCCACTCTGGTAGTGAGACAGTGTTCCCCTCTCTGGTGGTGAGACAGTGTTCCCACCTGGTGGTGAGACAGTGTTCCCACCTGGTAGTGAGACAGTGTTCCCACTCTGGTGTGAGACAGTGTTCCCACCCTGGTAGTGGACAGTGTTCCCACTCTGGTGGTGAGACAGTGTTCCCACCCTGGTAGTGAGACAGTGTTCCCACTCTGGTGGTGAGACAGTGTTTCCACCCTGGTAGTGGGACAGTGTTCCCACTCTGGTGGTGAGACAGTGTTCCCACCCTGGTAGTGAGACAGTGTTCCCACTCTCTGGTGGTGAGACAGTGTTCCCACTCTCTGGTTGTGAGACAGTGTTCCCACTCGGGGTTTTGGTGGTTGATTTGTAATGGTTAATAGGTCTGTAGTTTATAGTGGGGGTGAGAGTGTACCTCGCTGGGGGTGAGGAGTGTAGACCTACGCTGGAGGTGAGGAGTGTAGCCACGCTGGAGGGTGAGGAGTGTAGACCTACTCTGGAGGGTGAGGAGTGTAGACCATGCTGGAGGGTGAGGAGTAGCCTACGCTGGAGGTGAGGAGTGTGACCTCGCTGGGGGTGAGGAGTGTAGACCTACGCTGGAGGGTGAGGGGAGTGTAGACCTACGCTGGAGGGTGAGTGAGTGTGACCTACGCTGGAGGGTGAGTGAGTGTGACCTACGCTGGAGGGTGAGGAGTGTGACCTACGCTGGAGGGTGAGGGATGTGCCTACGCTGGAGGGGTGAGGAGTGTAGACCTACGCTGGAGGGTGAGGGAGTGTGACCTACGCTGGAGGGTGAGGAGTGTGAGCCTACGCTGGAGGGTGAGGGAGTGTAGACCTACGCTGGAGGGGTGAGGGAGTGTAGACCTACGCTGGAGGGGTGAGGGAGTGTAGACCTACGCTGGAGAGGTGAGTGAGTGTAGACCTACGCTGGAGGGGTGAGGGAATGTAGACCTACGCTGGAGAGGTGAGTGAGTGTAGACCTACGCTGGATGGGTGAGTGAGTGTAGACCTACGCTGGATGGGTGAGGGAGTGTAGACCTACGCTGGAGGGTGAGGATTGTAGACCTACGCTGGAGGGGTGAGGGGTGTAGACCTACGCTGGAGGGGTGAGGGAGTGTAGACCTACGCTGGATGGGTGAGGGAGTGTAGACCTACGCTGGAGGGGTGAGTGAGTGTAGACCTACGCTGGAGGGGTGAGGGAGTGTAGACCTACGCTGGATGGGTGAGTGAGTGTAGACCTACGCTGGATGGGTGAGGGAGTGTAGACCTACGCTGGAGGGGTGAGGGAGTGTAGACCTACGCTGGAGGGGTGAGGGGTGGTAATCTAGCTATGGCTGATGTGTGTGTGAGATATATTGATTATGGAAGAAGCCATACGATAGGTCTGGCTGGTCTTGAGTCCCCAGTTGTACAAGACTGATGGGGTATTATGGTCTGTGTTGGGGTCTCTAGTCTTCAGTGGTCCCAGCAGCGAATGTTACTTGTAGCAGGAGCAGCAGCAGGAGCAGCAGCAGGAGCAGCAGCAGGAGCAGCAGGAGCAGGAGCAGCAGCAGGAGCAGCAGCAGGAGCAGCAGCAGGAGCAGCAGCAGGAGCAGCAGCAGGAGCAGCAGCAGCAGGAGCAGCAGCAGGAGCAGCAGGAGCAGGAGCAGCAGCAGGAGCAGCAGCAGGAGCAGCAGCAGGAGCAGCAGCAGGAGCAGCAGCAGGACAGCAACAGCAAGTGGTGTAAGGAACAGGTGATTCTTCAGGAGAATGTGTGTGTTAGTTACCAGTTGTGTGTACTCACCTAGTTGTGGTTGCAGGGGTCGAGTCATAGCTCCTGGCCCCGCCTCTTCACTGATTGCTACTAGGTCCTCTCTCTCCCTGCTCCATGAGCTTTATCAAACCTCGTCTTAAAACTATGTATGGTTCCTGCCTCCACTACGTCACTTTCTAGGCTATTCCACTTCCTGACAACTCTATGACTGAAGAAATACTTCCTAACATCCCTTTGACTCATAGGAGTCTTCAACTTCCAACTGTGACCCCTTGTTTCTGTGTCCCCTCTCTGGAACATCCTGTCTCTGTCCACCTTATCTATTCCTCGCAGTATTTTATATGTTGTTATCATGTCTCACCTAACCCTCCTGTCCTCTAGTGTCGTCAGGCCGATTTCCCTTAACCTTTCTTCGTAGGACAAAGATCTTGTCCTTGTTGCAAACCTTTGCACTTTCTCTAATTTCTTGACGTGCTTGACCAGGTGTGGGTTCCAAACTGGTGCTGCATACTCCAGTATGGGCCTGACGTATATGGTGTACAGAGTCTTGAATGATTCCTTAGTGAGGTATTGGAACGCTATTCTTAGGTTTGCCAGCCGCCCGTATGCTGCAGCAGTTATCTGATTGATGTGTGCCTCAGGAGATGTGCTCGGTATTATACTCACCCCAAGATCTTTTTCCTTGAGTGAGGTTTGCAGTCTCTGGCCACCTAGATTATACTCTGTCTGCAGTCTTCTTTGCCCTCCTCCCACCTTCATGACTTTACATTTGGCAGGGTTAAATTCAAGGAGCCATTTACTGGACCAGGCTTGTAGCCTGTCTAGGTCTCTTTGTAGTCCTGCCTGATCCTCAACTGATTTAATTATTCTCATTAACTTCACATCATCTGCAAACAGGAACACTTCTGAGTCTATCCCTTCCGTTATGTCATTCACATATACCAAAAACAGTACAGGTTCTAGGACTGACCCTTGTGGAACCCCACTCGTCACAGGTGCCCACTCTGACACCTCGTCACGTACCATGACTCGTTGTTGCTTCCCTGTCAGATATTCTCTGATCCATTGCAGTGCCTTTCCTGTTACGTGTGCCTGATCCTCTAGCTTTGGCATTAACCTCTCGTGAGGAACTGTCCAAGAAAATGCAGTCTATCCACCCCTCTCTCTCGTGTCTTACTTCTGTTACCTTGTCATAAAACTCCAGTAGGTTTGTGACACAGGATTTTCCTTCCCTGAAACCGTGCTGGTTGTCGTTTATAAGCTTGTGTCTTTCTAGGGGAGGCCTGGTCATAGACTGGGCCGCGGGGACGTCGATCCCCGGAATGCCCTCCAGGTAGACTCCAGGTAGGTGCTCCACCACTCTCCTCCTGATGATCTTCTCCATGACTTTGCATACTATACACGTCAGTGACATAGCTCTGTAGTTTAATGCCTCGTGTATGTCTCCTTTCTTAAAAATTGGGACTACATTTGCCATCTTCCACACCTCAGGTAGTTGCCGAGTTTCAATGGATGTGTTGAAGATTTTTGTTAGTGGCACACTTAACATCTCTGCTCCCTCTCTAAGGACCCACGGAGAAATGTTGTCAGGTCCCACCGCTTTTGAGGTATCGAGTTCACATAGCAGCTTCTTCACCTCCTCGGTTGTGTGTATTTCTTCCAGCACTTGTTAGTATACCTCCCTATTCTGAATTCCTGGAGTCCTTCCTGTCTCTGTAAATACTTCTTTAAATCTCATGTTGAGCTCCTCACATACCTCTTGGTCGTTTCTTGTGAACTCCCCACCTTCCTTCCTCAGCCTAATTACCTGCTCCTTGACTGTTGTTTTTCTCCTGATGTGGCTATACAACAGCTTTGGGTTAGACTTCACTTTTGATTCTATATCATTTTCGTATTGTCGCTGAGCCTCCCTTCTTACCTGTGAATATTCGTTTCTGGCTCTTCGGCTAATCTCTTTATTTTCCTGGGTCCTTTGTCTTCTGTACTTTTTCCATTCTCTAGTGCACTTAGTTTTTGCCTCCCTACACCTCTGGGTGAACCAAAGACTCGTTATGGTCTTCCTATTACTTCTGTTTCCCTTGGGGACAAACCTCTCATCTGCCTCTTTGCATTTGGTTGTCACATATTCCATCATTTCTTTTACTGGTTTTCCTGCCAATTCTCTCTCCCACTGAACGTCTTGTGTGTGTGTGTGTGTGTGTGTGTGTGTGTGTGTGTGAGGGGTGCCATTACAGGGTAATCGATTGAGAGAGATGGATTCACAAAGGGATTAGGAAGGTCTGAGAGGGATGGCTTCACAGAGGGATTAGGAAGGTCTGAAGGAGAGGCCTCCAGCAGGAGGAGGTGGAGGAGGAGACTAACATGGGAGAGAGATGGCCCAGTAATACGTCAAAAGATTGCTAGGAAGATGTAGTAGCAGCCAGGAGGAGGAATTGTAATGCCTTTAAAGTGAGGAGGGAAGGTGGAACGAGGGAGGTGGAACGAAGGAGTGGAAAAGAATGGGTGGGGGTATATATAAGACTATCTTGGATACCTGTGTCAGTGATAAGAGTCTTCAAGTAACATAATGTTGTCTCCTGGCTGTTGTATACTAACTCATCTTAATAATAATCTTTATTTCTACAAGTACATGATACAACTTATACAGACCATAGCTGACATCAATGACATACTACTACATAGAAAGCCGCTTGTTATGCAGAGCATTTCCCGCAATTTAGGTCAATTTGATCCCCAGGATGCGACCCACACCAGTCGATTAACACTGATGGTTGAACATGGACAACAGATGGATGGAAACACGCCCAATGTTTTCACCCTTGCCGGGAATCGAACCCGGACATTCAGCGTGTGAAGCGAGAGCTTTGCCTACCAGGCCACGAGCCACCCTAGACAGGTGAGATTACAGAGCTCGTAGACTTAGAAAACCTTCACTGCTCTCAAGCATATCAACTACTGGGATCGTCTAAGGTACCTTCAACTGTACGTATTGAAACGAACGCTAGATAGATACCTCATAATTTACACCTGGAAAATCCTGGAGGGATTGCTTCCAAACGTGCGCACTGGCAGATAGTGCCTGAAGGATATTTTTGCGGGGGTCAACACTCCCTGAGGTCCGGTGCCAGACCGGGCCTCCTGGTGGATCAGGGTCTGATCAACCAGGCTGTTACTGATGGTCACATGCAGTTCAACATACGAACCACAGCCGGCTGCTCAGGAACTGACCTCAGGTACTTATCAAGTTCCTCTTGAAGAAAGGAAAAAAATCAGGCATCTTAAAGATATCTCTTGGGGCATCTTAAAGATATCTCTTGGGATGTCTAACCAAAACTCGTAAGACAGCCTCCGAAGTTTTTTTTTTCCACATTAAGATTCAACTATACCTAAATGTCTTGTGCTTGAATCAGTTTCATTTCTAAAATATTTTTCGCTTGTGAATGTCAAAGTATTTTTATAATTTTGTCAGAAGCGTTGAATGGCGTGTGGGTGAGAGTACTTTGTACCTGCAAGTATCTTCTTATACCTGCAGTATTTAGTGTAAATAACCAGTCTAGTCTCGCTGGTTTATCGTCTCCTCCCAGTCTTGTAGCATCCTTAACATACTGAATCCTATCCATTATTGCCTCCACCAGTTCCTATTCTTTGTGTGTCTCTTCTGCCTTCCCATTTGTTAACTGGTAGGGGGAAAGGTGCAAAGGGGAAGGGGTGTGAGGATAAGGGACGTGGATAAAGGGGAGGCTAAGGGACAGACTGTGATAACAAAGTCTCTCTCTCTCTCTCTCTCTCTCTCTCTCTCTCTCTCTCTCTCTCTCTCTCTCTCTCTCTCTCTCTCTCACACAATCATCCCCACTACCTGTGTTACACAATATATAAAGATGTGGCCACAACTCTGCCATGCTGATGATGATACTGCCTCGTAATGCCTCTCACTATCTCTCGTTGACTGCTCCTATTATCTCTCTCACTCTAGTTTTCACTTTCATGTCCCGTATTTTTTTGGGAGAGACTCAGGGCATGTCCAACGCCACACACTGACCTGGGATTTACATGTTGACAACCATATGTCCACTCCATCTCTCTGACCCTGTGGATGGTTCTATCTGTGTACCAGTGGATGATTCTATCTGTGTACCAGTGGATGGTTCTGTCTGTGTACCAGTGGATGGTCCTATCTGTGTACCAGTGGATGGTTCTATCTGTGTACCAGTGGATGGTTCTGTCTGTGTACCAGTGGATGGTTCTGTCTGTGTACCAGTGGATGGTTCTATCTGTGTACCAGTGGATGGTTCTGTCTGTGTACCAGTGGATGGTTCTATCTGTGTACCAGTGGATGGTCCTATCTGTGTACCAGTGGATGGTCCTATCTATGTACCAGTGGATGGTCCTATCTGTGTACCAGTGGATGGCACTGTCTTTGTATCAGTGGATGGCACTTTGTATCAGTGAATGGCATTGTCTGTATATCAGTGGATGGCACTGTCTGTATACCAGTGGATGGCACTGTCTGTATATCAGTGGATGGCACTGTCTGTATATCAGTGGATGGCACTGTCTGTATATCAGTGGATGGCCTCGTTCACCTCCTTGACCCCTGGCCTTGTAGACATGCGTTTACATCTATCGTGTACTATACGTTCTTATATGTATCGTCTCTCTCCCTCTCCACTAGTGGGTAGCATCATGGGCAGGACGAGATGTATGGGCAACCATCTTACATCTTACACCCATGCTCACATAGCAGTAAACAGGTACCTGGGTGTGTTGAGTGGCATCCTGGGGGAGGGGGAAGACCCCTAGCGGAAATACTCAGTAATAATGTTATTTTGTGTTACTAAGCCTGTGGATTACTCTCTGGGTTGAGGTGCCACTAGTAACCTCCTACTGCACCTCTGCCTCCAGGTACAGTGCCTCCAGCACCTCTTACAGTCAGGCTGAGAGGACATTGTAGTGGTGGATGGCCTCCAGGGACGTGTGGACGATGCTGCATGTGTTTGTCTCTATTTATTTATTAGTCTCTCTCTCTCTCTCTCTCTCTCTCTCTCTCTCTCTCTCTCTCTCTCTCTCTCTCTCTCTCTATGTACGAATAGTCTACAGGACTGATACGTACAGGCTTTCTATCTTGTCTTCTTCTTCCTATGATTGTTACCATCTGTGTGTGTGTGTGTGTGTGTCCCAGCTCAGGTTCAGACATCCTAGGCTAGGCTAGGTGTCAGGTGTCGTTGTCAGGTGCTGGGAGTCAGGTTCCCCTAGTCTAGTTGTTGCTGGGTGCCTCCTGAGTGCCACATGTCCTTGTCTCCTTGCTAGGTGCCATCTATACTGCCACTGTCATCTTGCTAGGTGCCATCTATACTGCCACTGTCACCTTGCTAGGTAATATTGTAGTTATAAGTGAATAACACTTGGTGGTTGACTAACAACGTATAATAACGAAGGTCGTGTGTGTTACAGGTCCTTGTTGTGAGTGCCACAGACCAGCTACCAGAGCTACAACAACAACAACTACAACTTCAACAAACACTAAACGACCCAGAGGTCAGTAACAAGTATTATTATTATTATTATTATTATTATTATTATTATTATTATTATTATTAGAGGTATAACTATTAAGAAACTGTAAATCCTGGTCTTTGTCCTCTTAATGCTACTGCTCCTCCTCCTCCTCTTCCTCTTCCTCTTCCTCTTCCTCTTCCTCTTCCTCCTCCTCCTCCTCCTCCTCCTCCTCCTCCTCCTCCTCCTCCTCTTCCTCCTCCTCCCTCCTCCTCCTCTTCCTCCTCCTCCTCCTCCTCCTCCTTCCTCCCTCCTCCTCCTCCTCCTCCTCCTCCTCCTCCTCTTCCTCCTCCTCCTCCTCCTCCTCCTCCTCCTCCTCCTCTTCCTCTTCCTCTTCCTCCTCCTCCTCCTCCTCCTCCTCTTCCTCCTCCTCCTCCTCCTCCTCCTCCTCCTCCTCTTCCTCTTCCTCTTCCTCTTCCTCCTCCTCCTCCTCCTCCTCCTCTTCCTCCTCCTCCTCCTCCTCCTCCTTCCTCTTCCTCCTCCTCCTCCTCTTCCTCCTCTTCCTCCTCCTCCTCCTCCTCCTCCTCCTCCTCATCCTCTTCCTCCTCCTCCTGGGATGAATGCCGCTAATTGACCAACGTTTTGCTAATTGAATGCTTAATTAGGAGCAAAAACAATTTCTACGTTATTAAAATGTTGATAGTTACCAGAATTTAAATCAGACTTATTTTTACTAGTCTTAATGTGTGTGTTATCATAACTATTGTCAAAAAACAGATGTTAACAAGAGCCAAGGGATAACTGGGTTGTTATAGATGAGATAGTTATCTTTCCCTTACTCTTGTTCCATCACAAGGCCCCTCTCCTTCTGTCTTCTCAATCCCTTGCCACAGGTTCCACCATCACCCTCCATCATCCCTCCATCACCCCTCCATCACCCTCCATCACCCCTCCATCAACCCTCCATCATCCCTCCATCACCCTCCATCACCCTCCATCACCCCTCCATCACCCCTCCATCATCCCTCACACTCAAGAATCACAACACTGTTGCCAGGGTACTTCAAGGATAGTGATAGGCTGGATAACTAGAACTTTAAGATGAGAGATGCTGAGCCAGTGATGATACTCTTAAGTCATTTGTTCTCTCCTGGCTGGTATACTGTTCTATACTGACTACCTTCAACACAGGCTGGTATACTGTTCTATACTGACTACCTTCAAGACAGGCTGGAATACTATTCTATACAACCTTCAAAACAGGCTGGTATACTGTCAACCACCTTCAAGGCAGGCAGGAATACTGATGTATACTGTCGACCACCTTCAAGGCAGGCAGGAATACTGTTCTATACAACCTTCAAAACAGGCTGGTATACTGACGATCTCCTTCAAGACAGGCTGGAATACTGTTGTATACTGACGACCTCCTTCAAGACAGGCTGGAATACTGCTGTATACTGACGACCTCCTTCAAGACAGGCTGGAATACTGCTGTATACTGACGACCTCCTTCAAGACAGGCTGGAATACTGCTGTATACTGACGACCTCCTTCAAGACAGGCTGGAATACTGCTGTATACTGACGATCTCCTTCAAGATAGGCTGGAATACTGCTGTATACTGATCACCATCAAGGCAGGGGAGACTACTGAGCTGGAAAGCGTACACAGAAACTTCACTATTCGCATACATTCAAACTTCTGAACTACTGCCAATGTTTAAGTCCCTTCAGATGTACTCTTTGGAACGTAGGCGAGAACGATGCAACATAATTTACACCTTGAAAATTCTGGAGGGTCTGGGGCCAAAGTTGCACACTGAAATTACTCCTTTTGACAAGAGACTTGAGAGATGGTGCAAAATATCTCCATTGATATGTATGGGTGTGGCTGTTACTGTTGATAATAGTAACAGTCTGGTTGATCAGGACTTGCTGCACCAGGAGGCCTGGTCTGGGAGCGGGTCGAGGGGGCTCTGACCCCCGGTAACATCGTTCAGCTACTTCAAACCACGTTTCTGCCCATCCATAAGCCCCTCCCTTTATAACCCCTACCCTCTTGCCATCCACCTACCCCCTCCAACCATCCAACTGCCTCCCCCCACCCTTCCCTCCCCCCCAGTCCTCACAACTCAAGTTGATATCCTCGCTAAACACAAGTCGCCTCACACAAATTAATAATACACAGGAGATGAGAGCCTGGGCAAGCAATTACCAGGCAGGGCAGGGCGAGGCTCCAGCTGGCTGGTGCCCGAGCAGGGTGTGAACCAGCTGGCTGGTGCCCGGGCACCACCAGCTGGAAGGTGTGAACCAGCTGTCTGGTTCCCGGACAAGATATAAACCAGCGCGTCCGTGTGTATGTATTTACCTATTCGTACTCACCTAATTTTGGTTGCAGGAGTCGAGTCATAACTCCTGGCCCCGCTTCTTCACTGGTCGCTAGTAGGTCCAGTGTCCCTGTGTGTGGGTATACTCACCTATTTGTGGTTGCAGGGATCGAGAGTCAGCTCCTGGCCCCGCCTCTTCACTGATCGCTACTCGGTCCTCTCTCCCTGCTCCGTGAGCTTTATCATACCTCGTCTTAAAGCTATGTATGGTTCCTGCCTCCACTACCTCACTTTCCAGACTATTCCACTTCCTGACAACTCTGTGACTGAAGAAATACTTCCTAACATCCCTTTGACTCATAGGAGTCTTCAACTTCCAACTGTGTCCCCTTGTTTCTGTGTCCCCTCTCTGGAACATCCTGTCTCTGTCCACCTTATCTATTCCTCGCAGTATTTTGTATGTCGTTATCATGTCTCCCCTAATCCTCCTGTCCTCTAGTGTCGTCAGGCCGATTTCCCTTAACCTTTCTTCGTAGGACATTCCCCTTAGCTCTGGGACTAGTCTTGTTGCAAACATTTGCACTTTCTTTAATTTCGTGTGTGTGTGTGTGTGTGTGTGTGTGTGTGTGTGTGTGTGTGTGTGTGTGTGTGTGTGTGTGTATGTCTCAGTAATCTTGATCTTAAACAAAGAATAAAATTTGAACATCCGGTCATAAGATTTATCATAAACATTAACAACCTGGTTGTTTGGCACTGTTAGCCGCCATGCTTGCTTGGTTAATGGGGTTTAAGTCTGTCTATTACACGGTCATTAACCCTTTAACTTGTTCACCACCAGTCAAGAATATTTTAATATCTAAAATAGTGTTTAAACTCTCAGTGTATATACAGTGGGAGACATACAGCACCTCCCAGTGTAGATACAGTGGGAGACATACAACACCTCCCAGTGTAGATACAGTGGGAGACATACAACACCTCCCAGTGTAGATACAGTGGGAGACATACAACACCTCCCAGTGTATATACAGTGGGAGACATACAACACCTCCCAGTGTATATACAGTGGGAGACATACAACACCTCCCAGTGTATATACCTGGAGAGAATTCCAGGGGTCAACGCCCCTGCGACCCGGTCTGTGACCAGGCCTCATGTTGGACCAGAGCCTGATCAACCAGGCTGTTATTGCTGGCCGCACGCAGTCCAACGTACGAACCACAGCCTGGCTGGTCAGGTACCGACTTTAGGTGCCTGTCCAGTGCCTGCTTGAAGACAGCCAGAGGTTTGTTGGTAATCCCCCTGATGTATGCTGGGAGGCAGTTGAACAATCTTGGGCCCCTGACACTTATTGTGTTGTCCCTCAACGTCCTAGTGGCACCCCTGATTTTCATTGGGGGGATGTTACATCGCCTGCCGAGTCTTTTGCTTTCATAGGGAGTGACTCTCGTGTGCAAGTTTGGTACTAGTCCCTCGAGAATTTTCCACGTGTATATAATAATGTATCTCTCCCGCCTGCGTTCTAGGGAGTACAGGTTTAGGAACTTCAAGCGTTCCCAGTAGTTGAGGTGGTTTATCGCACTTATGCAGTGGGAGACATACAACACCTCCCAGTGTATATACAGTGGGAGACATACAACACCTCTCAGTGTAGATACAGTGGGAGACATACACCTCTGTACATACAGTGGGAGACATACACCTCTGTACATACAGTGGGAGACATATACAGTGATCATTTAGGTTAGGTTATAGTGGTCAGAAGACAGAACAAATATTTCCTGACGCTGGTCTTGGACACATGATGACCCGCCACTGGATCTTGTGGTCACCTGACTCACATCTTCCACTCCACCACTTTAAAAAAAATAAACTAGGTTGGTTATTTTCCGGTATAGAAATACACACAATGATTCCCCACTGGTGACTCACCCTAGACTCACCATCCTGACTCATCACTCAACCATAGTGAAACATTACAAACTGAGGAACTTTGGCTGCCCGCCCACCACACTCAGATACGCCTAGCCTATAAAAAAATTGTTTCCGACCCGACAAGGAGGTTTTTCTCATTAGAACAGAAAAAAAAGGTCATTAAGGGTAGGGCGGTGGGTATATAGAGAAGTTCCCCCTCAGAAGCCCCAGATGAAAGAAAACGGGCACTCAAGGGATGAAATAACGGGATGCTTATCTTTTCTTTGGCTGCTAACTGATACATTATCTATTTATTTTTATTTTAGCACCACATGCAGCTTTTCTTGTATTATAAAACACTAAGGTTTAATAGGTTTTATATTCGTGCTGGCCCTAACGCAAAAATAAATTTGAATTGGTGTGATCTGATTGGTTATTTACATAGAATCTAGATTAGCATACTGTTGGGTTTAGTCCTGACTCTTTCTCTTCTACTTCGGTTCTTCCTCTGTTAGACTGTTGGGTTTAGTCCTGACTCTTTCTCTTCTCCTTCAGCTCTTCCTCTCACCGGCTATTCTTCTTCTGTCCCCACTTCCCCCTCGCCCCTAGTGGGTCCTTACCTGAGAGTCTGAACTGAACCTCTCACCGGCTATTCTTCTTCTGTCCCCACTTCCCCCTCGCCCCTAGTGGGTCCTTACCTGTGAGTCTGAACTGAACTGAATTCCCATCTACATACCTTGGGGTTTACCCCACAAACGGTTGGGTTTAGACCTGACTCTTTCTCTTCGACTGCAGCCCTTCCTCTCACCGACTATTCTTCGTCTGTCCCCACTTTCCCCTCGCCCCTAGTGGGTCCTTACCTGTGAGTCCTTGAACTGAACTGATTCCCCATCTATTCTTTAACTATTCTCACTTTCCCTTCATCACTAGTGGGGTCATTACTGGGTTTACCCCACAAACAGTTGGGTTTAGTCCTGACTCTTTCTCTTCTACTGCAGTTCTTCCTCTCACCAGCTATTCTTCGTCTGTCCCCACTTTTCCCTCGCCCCTAGTGGGTCCTTACCTGTGAGTCTCTGAATGAATTCCCCATCTAATATGAGGGGTTTACCCCACAAACGGTTGGGTTTGGTCCTGACTCTTTTTCTTTAACTACAGCTCTTCCTCTCACCGGCTATTCTTCGTCTGTCCCCACTTTCCCCTCGCCCCTAGTGGGTCCTTACCTGTGAGTCCTTGAACTGAACTGATTCCCCATCTATTCTTTAACTATTCTCACTTTCCCTTCATCACTAGTGGGGTCATTACCTGTGAGTCTCTTCGCTGTAGCCTAAGACCCACTTCAGGAAACACTTGTCCTGTTTCCTGACAAACATTATACCTACCTATTGTGGCATCACAGTGACCAGGAGACTGTTGTGGCATCACAGTGACCAGGAGACTGTTGTGGCATCACAGTGACCAGGAGACTGTTGTGGCATCACAGTGACCAGGAGACTGTTGTGGCATCACAGTGACCAGGAGACTGTTGTGGCATCACAGTGACCAGGAGACTGTTGTGGCATCACAGTGACCAGGAGACTGTTGTGGCATCACAGTGACCAGGAGACTGTTGTGGCATCACAGTGACCAGGAGACTGTTGTGGCATCACAGTGACCAGGAGACTGTTGTGGCATCACAGTGACCAGGAGACTGTTGTGGCATCACAGTGACCAGGAGACTGTTGTGGCATCACAGTGACCAGGAGACTGTTGTGGCATCACAGTGACCAGGAGACTGTTGTGGCATCACAGTGACCAGGAGATTGTTGTGGCCTCACAGTGACTAGGAGATTGTTGTGGCCTCACAGTGACTAGGAGACTGTTGTGGCATCACAGTGACCAGGAGACTGTTGTGGCATCACAGTGACCAGGAGACTGTTGTGGCATCACAGTGACCAGGAGACTGTTGTGGCATCACAGTGACTAGGAGATTGTTGTAGCCTCACAGTGACTAGGAGATTGTTGTAGCCTCACAGTGACTAGGAGATTGTTGTAGCCTCACAGTGACTAGGAGATTGTTGTAGTCTCACAGTGACTATTAGATTGTTGTAGCCTCACAGTGACTAGGAGATTGTTGTAGCCTCACAGTGACTAGGAGATTGTTGTAGCCTCACAGTGACTAGGAGATTGTTGTAGTCTCACAGTGACCAAGAGATTGTTGTATCCTCACAGTGACCAAGAGATTGTTGTAGCCTCACAGTGACTAGGAGATTGTTGTAGCCTCACAGTGACCAAGAGATTGTTGTAGTCTCACAGTGACCAGGAGATTGTTGTAGTCTCACAGTGACCAGGAGATTGTTGTAGCCTCACAGTGACTAGGAGATTGTTGTAGCCTCACAGTGACTAGGAGATTGTTGTAGCCTCACAGTGACCAGGAAATTGTTGTAGCGTCACAGTGACCAAGAGATTGTTGTAGCCTCACAGTGACCAAGAGATTGTTGTAGCCTCACAGTGACCAAGAGATTGTTGTAGCCTCACAGTGACCAAGAGATTGTTGTAGCCTCACAGTGACCAAGAGATTGTTGTAGCTTCACAGTGACCAAGAGATTGTTGTAGCCTCACAGTGACCAAGAGATTGTTGTAGCCTCACAGTGACCAAGAGATTGTTGTAGCCTCACAGTGACCAAGAGATTGTTGTAGCCTCACAATGACCAGGAGATTGTTGTAGCCTCACAGTGACCAAGAGATTGTTGTATCCTCACAGTGACCAGGAGATTGTTGTAGCCTCACAGTGACCAAGAGATTGTTGTAGCCTCACAGTGACCAAGAGATTGTTGTAGCCTCACAGTGACCAAGAGATTGTTGTAGTCTCACAGTGACCAAGAGATTGTTGTAGCCTCACAGTGACCAAGAGATTGTTGTAGCCTCACAATGACCGGGAGACTGTTGTAGCCTCACAGTGACCAAGAGATTGTTGTAGCCTCACAGTGACCAAGAGATTGTTGTAGCCTCACAGTGACCAAGAGATTGTTGTAGCCTCACAGTGACCAAGAGATTGTTGTAGCCTCACAATGACCGGGAGACTGTTGTAGCCTCACAGTGACCAGGAGACTGTTGTAACCTCAGTGTCTACGAGAGAGAGACAGCTTTATCAACACCCCGGGGAGGGAGGGAGGGGGGGAAGGTAAGATCTTTGCGTAGTCACCACCAGTACGATCAATCTCATTTGTCTTGGTGAAGCGATGAGAATTTATCAGGCGGCCTAGCGTAGTACGAGGGTCAGGACGTACCTGGCCAGGTCAACACCAGACTGTTGTGGAGACTAGGCCTACCCTGGTTAGGGTTAGGGCTGGCGTGTGGATGGAGGGGATGGGGGGGTAGGGGGATTAAGATCACAGTGTTAGTCTAGCGGGGCATGACGGTATGCTTTGTGTATTAGAAGTTAACATACGACTCTCATTGGTGTTATCGTGTTAGCTGTAACAGTGTGTTATCTGTAACACAGTGTGTTATCTGTAACACTGTGTTATCTGTAACACAGTGTGTTATCTGTAACACAGTGTGTTATCTGTAACACAGTGTGTGTTATCTTTAACACAGTGTATGTGTTATCTTTTACTTTGTTGGTGCTCTGGGATTGTTAGAGGGACCAATAGACCACCAGAGGGAACCACATTACAGACCGAGCCAGACTAGTCCTGGTGACCTTCAACGCGAGTAAGTTTATCCAGGTACAGGTACACATAAATACACAAATTATCATACATAGCAGTATATGTGTAGATTACCCAGGATAACCCGAAAAAGTCAGTGACTTATTTCCATTGGGGTCCTTCAGACACTTGTATTCTTTTTGCCTGTAAACACGACCCAAAAATGGTACATTTATATTTGTATTTGTATAGAAATTTGTTGATATAATTCCCGATAAATTTAGGAAGTAGCATAAAGGTTAATTCTGCGTATTGTTGTGACTAGGCTGGCTATGGGAGGAGGACATGCATGGGGGGGGGGGGGGTTGAAAGAGGCAATGGGAGACTGTTATACATGGCAGGCGGGGTTTAGGGTTCCCTGTGATGTTTATGTACTGATAGAGAGCCGTTGGTGATTTTATGGCCCTCTCCGTGATTGTTATGGCCCTACGCGGGGCCCCTTGTGTGGATGCGGGGCCCCCGACCCACGTGTGAAGCTGATAAACTATCGTAGTATTAAGACTAATTTCTCCAGCTACTATTTAACTTCAAGTGAATATGTTGCAAGGAACACAAGGTGAAGTGTTGTACCAGACAACACAAGGTGAAGTGTTGTACCAGACAACACAAGGTGAAGTGTTGTACCAGACAGAACACAAGGTGAACTGTTTTACCAGACAACACAAGGTGAAGTGTTGTACCAGACAGAACACAAGGTGAAGTGTTGTACCAGACAGAACACAAGGTGAAGTGTTGTACCAGACAGAACACAAGGTGAAGTGTTGTACCAGACAGAACACAAGGTGAAGTGTTGTACCAGACAGAACACAAGGTGAAGTGTTGTACCAGACAGAACACAAGGTGAAGTGTTGTACCAGACAGAACACAAGGTGAAGTGTTGTACCAGACAACACAAGGTGAAGTGTTGTACCAGACAACACAAGGTGAAGTGTTGTACCAGACAACACAAGGTGAAGTGTTGTACCAGACAACACAAGGTGAAGTGTTGTACCAGACAACACAAGGTGAAGTGTTGTACCAGACAACACAAGGTGAAGTGTTGTACCAGACAACACAAGGTGAAGTGTTGTACCAGACAACACAAGGTGAAGTGTTGTACCAGACAACACAAGGTGAAGTGTTGTACCAGACAACACAAGGTGAAGTGTTGTACCAGACAACACAAGGTGAAGTGTTGTACCAGACAACACAAGGTGAAGTGTTGTACCAGACAACACAAGGTGAAGTGTTGTACCAGACAACACAAGGTGAAGTGTTGTACCAGACAACACAAGGTGAAGTGTTGTACCAGACAACACAAGGTGAAGTGTTGTACCAGACAGAACACAAGGTGAAGTGTTGTACCAGACAGAACACAAGGTAAAGTGTTGTACCAGACAGAACACAAGGTGAAGTGTTGTACCAGACAACACAAGGTGAAGTGTTGTACCAGACAGAACACAAGGTAAAGTGTTGTACCAGACAGAACACAAGGTGAAGTGTTGTACCAGACAGAACACAAGGTGAACTGTTGTACCAGACAGAACACAAGGTGAACTGTTGTACCAGACAGAACACAAGGTGAAGTGTTGTACCAGACAGAACACAAGGTAAACTTGTACCAGACAGAACACAAGGTGAACTGTTGTATCAGACAGAACACAAGGTGAAGTGTTGTACCAGACAGAACACAAGGTAAACTGTTGTACCAGACAGAACACAAGGTGAACTGTTGTACCAGACAGAACACAAGGTGAAGTGGTGTACCAGACAGAACACAAGGTGAAGTGTTGTACCAGACAGAACACAAGGTGAAGTGTTGTACCAGACAACACAAGGTGAAGTTTTGTACCAGACAGAACACAAGGTGAAGTGTTGTACCAGACAACACAAGGTGAAGTGTTGTACCAGACAACACAAGGTGAAGTGTTGTACCAGACAACACAAGGTGAAGTGTTGTACCAGACAACACAAGGTGAAGTGTTGTACCAGACAGAACACAAGGTGAAGTGTTGTACCAGACAGAACACAAGGTAAAGTGTTGTACCAGACAGAACACAAGGTGAAGTGTTGTACCAGACAACACAAGGTGAAGTGTTGTACCAGACAGAACACAAGGTAAAGTGTTGTACCAGACAGAACACAAGGTGAAGTGTTGTACCAGACAGAACACAAGGTGAACTGTTGTACCAGACAGAACACAAGGTGAAGTGTTGTACCAGACAGAACACAAGGTGAAGTGTTGTACCAGACAGAACACAAGGTGAAGTGTTGTACCAGACAGAACACAAGGTGAACTGTTGTACCAGACAGAACACAAGGTGAACTGTTGTACCAGACAGAACACAAGGTGAACTGTTTTACCAGACAGAACACAAGATAAAGTGTTGTACCAGACAGAACACAAGGTGAAGTGTTGTACCAGACAACACAAGGTGAAGTGTTGTACCAGACAGAACACAAGGTAAAGTGTTGTACCAGACAGAACACAAGGTGAAGTGTTGTACCAGACAGAACACAAGGTGAACTGTTGTACCAGACAGAACACAAGGTGAACTGTTGTACCAGACAGAACACAAGGTGAAGTGTTATACCAGACAGAACACAAGGTGAAGTGTTGTACCAGACAGAACACAAGGTGAACTGTTGTACCAGACAGAACACAAGGTGAAGTGTTGTACCAGACAGAACACAAGGTGAACTGTTGTACCAGACAGAACACAAGGTAAACTGTTGTACCAGACAGAACACAAGGTAAACTGTTGTACCAGACAGAACACAAGGTGAAGTGTTGTACCAGACAGAACACAAGGTGAACTGTTGTACCAGACAGAACACAAGGTGAAGTGTTGTACCAGACAGAACACAAGGTGAAGTGTTGTACCAGACAGAACACAAGGTGAAGTGTTGTACCAGACAGAACACAAGGTGAAGAGTTGTACCAGACAGAACACAAGGTGAAGTGTTGTACCAGACAGAACACAAGGTGAAGTGTTGTACCAGACAGAACACAAGGTGAACTGTTGTACCAGACAGAACACAAGGTGAAGTGTTGTACCAGACAGAACACAAGGTGAAGTGTTGTACCAGACAGAACACAAGGTGAAGTGTTGTACCAGACAGAACACAAGGTAAACTGTTGTACCAGACAGAACACAAGGTAAACTTGTACCAGACAGAACACAAGGTAAACTGTTGTACCAGACAGAACACAAGGTAAACTGTTGTACCAGACAGAACACAAGGTGAACTGTTGTACCAGACAGAACACAAGGTGAAGTGTTGTACCAGACAGAACACAAGGTGAAGTGTTGTACCAGACAGAATACAAGGTGAAGTGTTGTACCAGACAGAACACAAGGTGAAGTGTTGTACCAGACAGAACACAAGGTGAAGTGTTGTACCAGACAGAACACAAGGTGAAGTGTTGTACCAGACAGAACACAAGGTGAAGTGTTGTACCAGACAGAACACAAGGTGAACTGTTGTACCAGACAGAACACAAGGTGAACTGTTTTACCAGACAGAACACAAGGTGAACTGTTGTACCAGACAGAACACAAGGTGAAGTGTTGTACCAGACAGAACACAAGGTGAAGTGTTGTACCAGACAGAACACAAGGTAAACTGTTGTACCAGACAGAACACAAGGTGAACTGTTGTACCAGACAGAACACAAGGTGAAGTGTTGTACCAGACAGAACACAAGGTGAAGTGTTGTACCAGACAGAACACAAGGTAAACTGTTGTACCAGACAGAACACAAGGTGAAGTGTTGTACCAGACAGAACACAAGGTAAACTGTTGTACCAGACAGAACACAAGGTGAAGTATTGTACCAGACAGAACACAAGGTGAACTGTTGTACCAGACAGAAGGGGCAGTGGGCCAGCAGCAGCAACAGCCTGATTAACCAGGCCAAGCACCAGACGAGCCTGGCCCAGGGCCGGGCTCAGAGTGCAGCAAAACTCTGGAACCCCTTCAAGAGTAGAGATAAAAGTGAGCATGAGTAAGTGTAAGGAGACTTACCCATACTTCCAGCCATGCCCATGATGTTACCCATTAAACTAGAGAGAGAAGTGGGTAGAGGGGGTCAGGATGGGTTGGGGAGGCAGTGGGTTGATAGGGGGGGCAGGGTATGAGTGTGGGGGGATGTGTTTTCACTTCACTTCCCACGACCAATGATGTGTGGGTTGTGGGCATGTCCAGTGTGGGTAGCAACTTTCATGCCAACACCGGTTCATCTACCCACTTCTACCCATGGTGTGTGTGTGTGTGTGTGTGTAGTTACAAGTTGTCAAAGACACTTGTCTATAGACACTTGGCCACTCTCCTAATTGTGGTTGCAAGGGTCGAGTCATATCTCTTGGCCCCGCCTCTTCACTGGTCGCTAGTAGGTCCTCTCTCCCAGTGTGTGTATGTGTGTGTGATGTGTACTCACCTAATTGTGGCTGCAGGAGTCGATTCTTAGCTCCTGGCCCCGCCTCTTCACTGACCGCTACTAGGTCCTGTCTCTCCCTGCTCCATGAGCTTTATCATACCTCGTCTTAAAGCTGTGTATGGTTCCTGCCTCCACTACATCACTTGTTAGACTATTCCACTTCCTGACAACTCTATGACTGAAGAAATACTTCCTAACATCCCTTTGACTCGTCCGAATCTTCAACTTCCAATTGTGTCCCCTTGTTTCTGTGTCCCCTCTCTGGAACATCCTGTCTCTGTCCACCTTATCTATTCCTCGCAGCATTTTGTATGTCGTTATCATGTCTCCCCTAATCCTCCTGTCCTCCAGTGTCGTCAGGCCGATTTCCCTTAACCTTTCTTCGTAGGACATTTCCCTTAGCTCCGGAACTAACCTTGTTGCAAATCTTTGCACTTTCTCTAATTTCTTGACGTGTTTGACCAGGTGTGGGTTCCAGACTGGTGCTGCATACTCCAATAAGGGCCTGACGTACACAGTGTACAATGTCTTGAACGATTCCTTACTAAGGTATCGGAACGCTATTCTCATATGCTGCAGCAGTTATCTGGTTGATGTGTGCTTCCGGAGACGTGCTCGGTGTTATATTCACCCCAAGATCTTTCTCCTTGAGTGAGTCTTTGGCCACCTAGCCTATACTGTGTCTGCGGTCTTCTTTGCCCTTCCCCCGATCTTCATGACTTTGCATTTAGCGGGGTTAAACTCGAGAAGCCAGTTGCTGGACCAGGTGTCCAGCCTGTCCCGGTCTCTTTGTAGTCCTGCATGATCCTCATCTGATTTAATTCTCATTAACTTCACATCATCTACGAACAGAGACACTTCTGAGTCTATCCCTTCCATCATGTCATTCACATATACCAAAAATAGCACTAGTCCTAGGACTGACCCCTGTGGGACCCCGCTCGTCACAGGCGCCCACTGTGATACCTCATCACGTACCATGACTCGTTGTTGCCTCCCTGTCAGGTATTCTCTGATCCATTGCAGTGCCCTTCCTGTTATACACGCTTGATCCAATAGCTTCTGTGTGTGTGTGTGTGTGTACTCACCCAGTTGTACTATGTTTGTGGGAGTCGATTCTCAGCTCCTGGTCCCGCCTCTCAAGCCACAATCACCGGCATTATTGGCTCCTGGCATCTCGGGGCCCTTGATGTACATACTCTTGAAACTGTGTATTGAGTCTGCCTCTGCCACTTCACCATCTAACTCATTTCCGTTTATTTTCCACAATAAGACTGAAAAAGTATTTCCCAACATCCCTGTGGCTCGCGTGTGTGAGGAAGATAACAAGAAGACAGCCAGATAACAAGACAGCCCAAGATAACAAGAAGACAACTCAAGATAACAAGAAGACAGCCCAAGATAACAAGAAGACAACTCAAGATAACAAGAAGACAGCCCAAGATAACAAGAAGACAGCCCAAGATAACAAGAAGACAGCCCAAGATAACAAGAAGACAGCGAGATAACAAGACAGCGAGATAACAAGACAGCCCAAGATAACAAGAAGATAGCCCAAGATAACAAGAAGACAGCCCAAGATAACAAGAAGACAACTCAAGATAACATGAAGACAGCCCAAGATAAGAAGACAACTCAAGATAACAAGAAGACAGCCCAAGAAAACAACAAGACAACTCAAGATAACAAGAAGACAGCCCAAGATAACAAGAAGACAGCCCAAGATAACGAGAAGACAGCCCAAGATAGCAAGAAGACAGCCCAAGATAACAAGAAGACAGCCCAAGATAACGAGAAGACAGCCCAAGATAACGAGAAGACAGCCCAAGATAACAAGAAGACAGCCCAAGATAACAAGAAGACAGCCCAAGATAACAAGAAGACAGCCCAAGATAACGAGAAGACAGCGACAGTCTTGCGAGAGATGAACAGAAAGATGGTAATTGTAAGTCAAGGTGTCGAGCTTGATCCAGGGTGGCACCCCTATGAGGTCAGGTGTGTGTTGGCACCCCTATGAGGTCAGGTGTGTGTTGGCACCCCTATGAGGTCAGGTGTGTGTTGGCACCCCTATGAGGTCAGGTGTGTGTTGGCACCCCTATGAGGTCAGGTGTGTGTTGGCACCCCTATGAGGTCAGGTATGTGATAAATGGTTTTGAAAACCAACGAGTTGAAGATTGAGACACATATGCAACACCTGGGTATCTTTATTGAGGAAACGTTTCGCCCCACAGTGGCTTCATCAGTCCAATACAAAGTAGAAAGTTATAAGGAGAGGAGGAGTTTGAGGTAATCAGGTAATCACCCCTGTGATGTCAGGTATGTGGTGGCACCCCTATGAGATCAGGTGTGTGGTGGCACCCCTATGAGGTCAGGTATGTGGTGGCACCCTTATGAGGTCAGGTATGTGGTGGCACCCCTGTGATGTCAGGTATGTAGTGGCACTCCTGTGAGGTCAGGTGTGTGGTAGCACCCCTATGAGGTCAGGTGTGTGGTGGCACTCTTGTGAGGTCAGATGTGTGGTGGAACCCCTGTGAGGTCAGGTGTGTGGTGACACTCTTTGTTCTGCAGGGAGTAAAGTGCAATGTTCTTGTTCTATGTGAACACACAACCTGGCTGCTGGCACTCGGTGTCACACCACGAACACAACACGTCTTAAACTCTCCCTCAGTCACACTAATCTTCCTCGTCCAGCTAAACAATCCTCTGAAGAGGGACACAAAAAAAGGTCTTGGAAGTAACCAGTGATATCGCTAACACAGTCCGGCGTCTCGTGGATATTAACACGTAATTATTATTATTATTATTATTATTATTATTATTATTATTATTATTATTATTATTATTATACACTTATACAAGGCTTTTTAACACAATCTAAATTATAAACTTTGATTACAAGTACCACACAGAAGTGGATGTAGGTTAGTTGATGTCCTGAGTCGGTTGACTGGAACGATTACCATAAACGAGGTTATCGAACTATCCTCTCAACTCTCCCTGACAAGTCAGAATGCCACAGCAGACATGGGACTCACCAGATGATGTAGAGTTGTATATTACCACTAGATAATTCTTGGTTACCGCGGTCACAGCTCCTGCTGCTGCTGGTATATTGTATGTGTTATATAAATGCACATACACCCGCATGCAACATTGCTTAAAATTAGCCCATGAGAATGAAATGCTGGGGTTACCCATTGCTTGCATGTAGTCGTAGTTGTGGCGGTAGTGGTGGTGGTAGTGGTGGTGTGAGCATGGTGGTGGTAGTGGTGGCTGTGAGTGGTGGTGTGGTGTAGTGGTGGTGTAGTGGTGGTTGTAGTGGTGGTGGTGGTGTAGTGGTGGTGGTAGTGGTGGTGGTTGTAGCAGTGGTGGTGGTTGTAGTGGTGGTGGTTGTAGTGGTGGTGGTGGTTGTAGTGGTGGTGGTTGTAGTGGTGGTGGTTGTAGTGGTGGTGGTGGTTGTAGTGGTGGTGGTTGTAGTGGTGGTGGTTGTAGTGGTGGTGGTGGTTGTAGTGGTGGTGGTTGTAGTGGTGGTGGTTGTAGCAGTGGTGGTGGTTGTAGTGGTGGTGGTTGTAGTGGTGGTGGTTGTAGCAGTGGTGGTGGTGGTAGTGGTGGTGGTTGTAGCAGTGGTGGTGGTTGTAGTGGTGGTGGTTGTAGTGGTGGTGGTGGTTGTAGCAGTGGTGGTGGTTGTAGCAGTGGTGGTTGTAGTGGTGGTGGTGGTTGTAGTGGTGGTGGTTGTAGCAGTGGTGGTGGTTGTAGTGGTGGTGGTTGTAGTGGTGGTGGTTGTAGCAGTGGTGGTGGTTGTAGTGGTGGTGGTTGTAGTGGTGGTGGTTGTAGTGGTGGTGGTGGTTGTAGCAGTGGTGGTGGTTGTAGTGGTGGTGGTTGTAGTGGTGGTGGTTGTAGTGGTGGTGGTGGTTGTAGTGGTGGTGGTTGTAGCAGTGGTGGTGGTTGTAGTGGTGGTGGTTGTAGCAGTGGTGGTGGTTGTAGTGGTGGTGGTTGTAGTGGTGGTGGTGGTTGTAGTGGTGGTGGTTGTAGTGGTGGTGGTGGTTGTAGTGGTTGTGGTTGTAGTGGTGGTGGTTGTAGTGGTGGTGGTGGTTGTAGTGGTGGTGGTTGTAGTGGTGGTAGTTGTAGTAGTGGTGGTGGTGGTTATAGTGGTGGTGGTTGTAGCAGTGGTGGTGGTTGTAGTGGTGGTGGTTGTAGTGGTGGTGGTGGTTGTAGTGGTGGTGGTTGTAGCAGTGGTGGTGGTTGTAGTGGTGGTGGTTGTAGCAGTGGTGGTGGTTGTAGTGGTGGTGGTTGTAGTGGTGGTGGTGGTTGTAGTGGTGGTGGTTGTAGTGGTGGTGGTTGTAGTAGTGGTGGTGGTGGTTATATGGTGGTGGTTGTAGTGGTGGTGGTGGTTGTAGTGGTGGTGGTTGTAGCAGTGGTGGTGGTTGTAGTGGTGGTGGTTGTAGTGGTGGTGGTGGTTGTAGTGGTGGTGGTTGTAGCAGTGGTGGTGGTTGTAGTGGTGGTGGTTGTAGTGGTGGTAGTTGTAGTAGTGGTGGTGGTGGTTATAGTGGTGGTGGTTGTAGTGGTGGTGGTGGTTGTAGTGGTGGTGGTTGTAGTGGTGGTGGTTGTAGTAGTGGTGGTGGTTGTAGCAGTGGTGGTGGTTGTAGTGGTGGTGGTTGTAGTGGTGGTGGTTGTAGTAGTGGTGGTGGTGGTTATAGTGGTGGTGGTTGTAGTGGTGGTGGTGGTTGTAGTGGTGGTGGTTGTAGTGGTGGTAGTTGTAGTAGTGGTGGTGGTGGTTATAGTGGTGGTGGTGGTGGCGGTATTAAGGGGAAATCGTATAAAAACAATCGCTAAACAATTCTGGAAAGCGTATATAGTGATTTATATGCCGTAGCGTAGGTGGACTTGATACGCCAGAGAATACTTGATGAAACACTGGCGTACACCACACTAGGTTCCTGGAACACTTCCAAACACACCAAACACACCTCATCATACATGTAAATTAACGTATTCCTGTGTATTATGTATGTGTGTGTGTGTGTGTGTGTGTGTATTTCCATTGTGGTGTTCAGGTTCTTTCCATGCCACCCACTACAGATACCTACTTACTGCTAGGTGAACAGGGGCAGCAGGTGTAAGGTGACTAACACCCAGGTACCTACTTACTGATAGGTGAACAGGAGCAGCAGGTGTAAGGTGACTAACAACGGGTTAGGTTACCTGTTGTAAGGGTGGGTCAGGTTACCTGTTGTAAGGGTGGGTCAGGTTACCTGTTGTAAGGGTGGGTCAGGTTACCTGTTGTAAGGGTGGGTCAGGTTACCTGTTGTAAGGGTGGATCAGGTTACCTGTTGTAAGGGTGGGTCAGGTTACCTGTTGTAAGGGTGGGTCAGGTTACCTGTTGTAAGGGTGGATCAGGTTACCTGTTGTAAGGGTGGATCAGGTTACCTGTTGTAAGGATAGATCAGGTTACCTGTTGTAAGGGTGGATCAGGTTACCTGTTGTAAGGGTAGGTCAGGTTACCTGTTGTAAGGGTGGATCAGGTTACCTGTTGTAAGGGTAGGCCAGGTTACCTGTTGTAAGGGTGGGTCAGGTTACTTGTTGTAAGGGTGGATCAGGTTACCTGTTGTAAGGATAGATCAGGTTACCTGTTGTAAGGGTGGATCAGGTTACCTGTTGTAAAGGTAGGTCAGGTTACCTGTTGTAAGGGTGGGTCAGGTTACTTGTTGTAAGGGTGGATCAGGTTACCTGTTGTAAGGATGGATCAGGTTACCTGTTGTAAGGGTGGATCAGGTTACCTGTTGTAAGGGTGGGTCAGGTTACCTGTTGTAAGGGTGGATCAGGTTACCTGTTGTAAGGGTGGATCAGGTTACCTGTTGTAAGGGTGGATCAGGTTACCTGTTGTAAGGGTAGGTCAGGTTACCTGTTGTAAGGGTGGCTCAGGTTACCTGTTGTAAGGGTGGGTCAGGTTACCTGTTGTAAGGGTGGGTCAGGTTACCTGTTGTAAGGGTGGATCAGGTTACCTGTTGTAAGGGTGGATCAGGTTACCTGTTGTAAGGGTGGATCAGGTTACCTGTTGTAAGGGTAGGTCAGGTTACCTGTTGTAAGGGTGGCTCAGGTTACCTGTTGTAAGGGTGGGTCAGGTTACCTGTTGTAAGGGTGCGTCAGGTTACCTGTTGTAAGGGTGGATCAGGTTACCTGTTGTAAGGGTGGATCAGGTTACCTGTTGTAAGGGTGGGTCAGGTTACCTGTTGTAAGGGTGGATCAGGTTACCTGTTGTAAGGGGGGATCATGTTACCTGTTGTAAGGGTGGATCAGGTTACCTGTTGTAAGAGTGGATCAGGTTACCTGTTGTAAGGGTGGGTCATGTTACCTGTTGTAAGGGTGGGTCAGGTTACCTGTTGTAAGGGTGGGTCAGGTTACCTGTTGTAAGGGTGGATCAGGTTACCTGTTGTAAGGGTGGATCAGGTTACCTGTTGTAAGGGTGTATCAGGTTACCTGTTGTAAGGGTGTATCAGGTTACCTGTTGTAAGGGTGGATCAGGTTACCTGTTGTAAGGGTGGATCAGGTTACCTGTTGTAAGGGTAGGTCAGGTTACCTGTTGTAAGGGTGGATCAGGTTACCTATTGTAAGGGTGGGTCAGGTCAGATGAAGGCCTCGGTCAGATGACCAAAAGCTCCAGCTGTGGGTCAGGAAACACTTGTTCTGTTTCCTGACAAACCTTACCTAACCTAACCTACAATCAGTAGTCAGGGCGATCTGAAGTTAACAGATTCCTGATTGCTCAGTACCTGCATCAGGACGATCAGGTGACAACCAATCAACCCCAGATAGTAATATTAGTGATAGTAGAAGTAGATGGTTGTGGTAGTCAAGGACAAGGACCACAGTGGAAATAATAAATATCTCAATGGAAAATAACAAGGACTTCAGTTTAAATAACAAGAACCCCAATTTAAATAAGGACCCCAATTTAAATAATGACACCAGTTTAAATAACAAGAACCCCAATTTAAATAATAGGGACCCCAATTTAAATATTAAGGACGCCAATTTAGATAAGGACCCTAGTGGAAATAACCAGGACCCCAGTGGATTTTAGTCACTTTGACTATTTTGGGTTTTCCTAGATAATTTACACATGTATGATAATTGTACTTATGTGTACCTGTGGCCAAATAAGCTTAGTCACAGGAGAACTGCTAGCCGCAAGTAGAACCACTGGTAGACACAATAGTCTGAGTGGCCGTGGAGTGACACCAGTAGTTAAAGATAGTAGTCAGTTCTGCGACTACTATCGTTCGGGGGGCGTTGACCCCCGAAAACTCTCTCCAGGTACTATTTAGTAGTGATAGCTGTAGTCCACATCTACCACCCACTTTCATTTCTGCTGCCAATTCCATGACTTTTTTTTTCCCAAACTTAGGATGTGTTTACCCCCGTGTTTCTTGCCGGCAGTAGCTGGAGGGTGGGGAGAGAGCCTTCTACTATACTCTCCTTGTCCTCTTTCACACACGCACCTAGATAATGCGCGATAGTGTTGAATCTGCACATAGAACTATCACTGTGTTAACTCCCAGGTTCTCCGCTATCTTCCCCAAGTACTACCATGTAATACCAAGTACTCCCATGTGCTACCACGTACTCCCTGGATAGCAGAGAGAGGGGCTGTAGATTTTGTACTTGGGTATTGTATTCTGTTTTCTGTAGCTTGTATAATTTGTTTGGATATTATACCTTGAGTATTGTGGAATTATTGCTAGGGAGAGAGGGGAGGTTACTAGAGGGTTGCTAAGGAGAGAGGGGAGGTTGCCAAGAGGAGAGGGGAGGGTGCTAAGGAGGAAGAGGGGGTTGCGAAGGGGAGAGGGAAGGTTGCTAATGAGGGAGGGGGAGGTTGCTAGGGAGAGAGGGAAGGTTACTATGGAGGGAGAGGGATTGCAAGGGAGAGAAGGAAGGTTGCTGGGAGGGAGGGTCACTTAAAATACCTCGTCAGTAAAGAAAGTTTAAGATATGGCAGAGAAAGTTGAAGTGAAAGTTAAGAGAAAATGAAAAGTGTATGAAGAATTTGAAGCCAAATCTCCCCTGCCTCCCTCACCCTGCCTTACCTGGAGGTTCCGGGGGTCAACGCCCCTGCAGCCCAGTCCCAGGCCAGGCCTCACGGTGGATCAGGGCCTGATCGTCCAGACTGTTACTGCTGACAGCATGTAGTCCAACATACGAACCACTGCCCATTATTATAATAAAAAAGAAAGCGCTAAACCCACTAGGGTCATACATGGGTGCAGGGCAGGGAGTGTTGCTAGATCGTAAGGTAGCCAGGGTGGAGAGGATAACAGAACTTGAGTTAGAAAGGGCTGTGAGGAGTGCTAAAGGAAGTACCATCAAAGGTTGTGTAATAAATTGGGTGCAGTCAACGAGGGAGTCTGTGTCAAAAGTGGGGCCTTCAGCGAGGAGGGAAGATAAAGTAACTGTGTTAGAGACGACGTCGGAGGTAAATTCTGTGTGCTCGTTGATAGACAGGACACTCCAACAGAATATGGCAAACTGAAACTGGAACCAGACAATTCTCACAGAGTGGAACAGGACGCCTCTCCATGAGATACCCGTGAGTAAGACGGGTGTGTCCGATGCTAAGACGGAAGAACACAGTCTCCCAACCTCGGCATCGATGACAAGAAGAGGCCAGAAACCTAAACTTGGTTTAATAGACTGTAATTTGTTATGAGTCATATCGGACCAACGTTGTTGCCAATGGTTGTGAAGATGGTTAGAGACTGCAGCAAAATAGTCTATGAATGGAATACCTCTATTTGAAACTGGTAGGTCATGTACTGCTGACAGCGCAGCAGAGTCTGCTTGCTCATTGCCCTGAACATCATGACCAGGGACCCAACAGGAAACGATTTCTTTGATTTTGCTAGTAATGTGGCGCAACCAAAGTTGTATACGAAGAACTAGGGGATGAGGTGAATAAAAATTTTTAATAGCTTGGAAAACACTAAAGGAGTCTGAGACTACTGCAAATGTTGAGGTAGGCATAAATGAAATACGGATAATTGCAGTGATTATTGCATACAATTCAATTGTAAAAATGCTAGGTGAGTCTAATAAATGACCTCGCACTACGCGGTCTGGGAACACTGCTGCAAACCCGACACTGTTAGACGATTTAGAACCATTAGTGTGTACACTGCAATGGCATGAAAATGATATCGGAAGTGATTTAGAAAAAGAACACGAGAAGCACCTGTAGTTAAACCATACCACGGGTGGGGTTCGAACCCGCGGTCAGAGTGTCTCAAAACTCCAGACCGTCGCGTAAGCCACTGGGCCAGCTAGCTTCATAGGCACACACTGGTGCCTATGATAACCTTCCTATGGTGTAGAAATAAATCTAGTTGGATGACTCTTATTGAAGCTAGCTGGCCCAGTGGCTTACGCGACGGTCTGGAGTTTTGAGACTCTCTGACCGCGGGTTCGAACCCCACCCGTGGTATGGTTTGTTTGCAATCGTGTCATTACGATTTCGTGAGTCACCTGTAGTTATTTGAGCTTTCGTGCATGGCAGTGTAGAAGAAGAGACACTAACTGTCGGAACCTCCCAAGGGGAAAGTGAAAAGTTAGAGGTTAGATGTACATATAGTGAGTTCAACTGAAGAGAAGAAGAGAGCGAGTGAAGATGAAGAGAAAAGGGACGGAGTAAACAGGGGCGGCGAACAAATAATGGACTTCTGCTAACGTCCGTTACTATAATGTATTTAGAAGGATCGTGAAGATCATGAGAGCAGACAAAATAGCGGAGGCAGTGAGAATCAGAGCGATCATTCAAGGATGGAACATTCGCCTCTGCATATAGGCTCTCAACAAGTGAAGAGCGAAAAGCACCTAGACATAAACGTAATCCTTGATGATGGATGGGATCAAATTTAGAAAGAGTTGCAGGAGAGGCCGCAGAATATATCTGGTCATGAACCACAGCCCAGCTAGTCAGGTACCGACTTTAAGAACTTATAATATTTTGGATTTCTCTCAATTTCATTAATTGTGTTTATCTCCCTTGTTGTCTCATAGACTCTGATTCATTCAATTTCAGTTCAGTACCTTCTGTTTCAGTGCTTCCTTCCACACTTCAGATAGTCAAGTACCCTTCATGAACTCTGTGATTCTTCGTCTTCATCTGTAGAGGAAACGTCTCTCTCCTCCTAGTTTACATCTATTTTCTTAGTAGAATGTGCCTTGAGCATATTTCCTTCATGGCAGTGTTCTGACCAGCAGAACACTGCTGTGTAAGCAGTTCTGAACACACCTTCATGGCAGTGTTCTGACCAGCAGAACACTGCTGTGTAAGCAGTTCTGAACACACCTTCATGACAGTGTTGTGTCCAGCAGAACACTGCTGTGTAAGCATCTCTGAACACACCTTCATGCTGGTCAGAACCACTGCTGTGTAAGAGGTTCTGAACCTCGGTACTGTTATATGTCGTACCAGGTCATTATTATTTGTGAAAGTAAGGCCAGGAGTATTTACCCGTCTTGTTGGTTCAGGCACTCTCTCCTCACTGCCTCTCCTCACTGTCTCTCCTCACTGTCTTTCCTCACTGCCTCTCCTCACTGTCTCTCCTCACTGTCTTTCCTCACTGCCTCTCCTCACTGTCTTTCCTCACTGTCTCTCCTCACTGTCTCTCCTCACTGCCTCTCCTCAC